>VMDO01016580.1:29111-47605 GCA_007922755.1 Pedetes capensis
GCGACCCTCTGTACAACAGGGGAAACACTATTGTCAGTGCTTCTCTGCTGTTCATAGGGTTTTCAATGGCAGATTGATTTTTGGGAGGGGGTTGCCAGGTCCTTCTCCCAAGCCTACAGCTTCTGGTGTTCCCAGGCGGTCTCCCATCCAGGTACTAACCAGGCCCGACCCTGCTTAGCTTCCGAGATCTGCCGGGATCAGATGCCGCAGGGCTACAGCTGCAGGCATAAATTACTAGTACTAGGTAAATTAATGTTGGGCCAATATAAGAAGTTACATTTATGTGGTACCTTTGACATTAACAAATGAATCTCATCTGGTTTTCACAATAGTCTTCACACACGAGTCTCATTTTGGACTGAATGATATTCAGAAAAATTAAAGTAGCAGTCTAAAAATAGTAAATGGAAGAACCTAGAGAAATATACCTTTTCCTTGGAATAAATTATTGTTTTCTGTCAGGAAATTTTAACTTTTACTTACGTTCTTGGTGTCCTGGGTGTTTGTTGTTTTGTTTTTTTGTAGTCTTAACTGAGAAAATAGTTACTTTGCTATAGTAAGGACTCTGTTATTTTAGCAATCATTCAAATGCTGACGTTAATTTTATTGTTAGAATATTATTTTGTTTTCAGTAGGGACTAAGATTACTTCCTTTTTGATCAAAAAATAAACTTTTGAATATAGATGTAGTTCACTTAAATTCAGTTTAAGTAATAATTTAAATAATTTAATTTAAATTGTATGCAATAATTTAATGTAATAGTTTAATGTAAATAATTTAAATTGTATGTATGTACATTTACTATTTGGCATTTTCTTCCCTTTTTTCAGCTTAGTAATGGTAACTGTTCTGATTCCTTACTTTCCAAATTAAATGAAAGTCAAGGTATTCTTAGTTCATCGTATAAAACAGCACAATTTGGAACATTATTTGAAAGAAACAGGTAAGCAAAGATGCTGAAGGAAATAAAGATGATGCAGAAGTCTATAGTGTCAGTTATTAATTTGATTTTAAGGGACATAGATATTTTCATTAGAAATATTAACTGATCTATGTAATATTTCTGGAAGAAAACACTAGAAGTAAAATTTACAAGGTGTGATAAAAAAATATGGTGCATGTTTAAATAAAAAAAAAAATTATGGCTGGGTGCTATGGCGCATGCCTGTAATCCCAGAGGCTCAGGAGGTGGAGGCAGGAGGATCACAAGTTCAAGACCAGAGGCAGTCTGCGTAATTTAGCGAGACCCTGTCTCAAAATAGTACAAAAAAAAAAAAAGAAAAAAGAAAAAAGGCTGGGGGTGCATCTCAGTGGTCCAGAACTTGCAGAGCATGCAAGCGCTAGGCCCTGGGTTCAACCCTCAGTCCCGCAAAAAACAAAACAAAACAAAATTGTGATAAAAGACACATTGCTATTAATTGCCCTCAGTGTCTTTAGTTTCATCCTCCATCATGACAGTGCTCTACATCACACATTGATTCTGGTGTGGCAATTTCTGTCCGATAAAAAAAAAAAAATTATGGTGTATCCTCATCCCCCTTATTCACCGGATCTGGCAATGTGATACTTTTGGCTCTTTTCTAAAGACAAAATGATCATAATAGGTAAATGTTTTGAATCAATTCAGGACTTTGAGGCAGCACAATAGCGCAACTAAAGACACTCACAACTGCTTCAGAAAGTGGCAAGAATAATCGGATAAGTGTGTTCAAAGCTGGAGAAATATTTTGAGGAGGGTTAATGGCAATGTCTTTACTGTAATACATTTTTAAAATTTAAGTATTTACCATATTTTTTCAGTCACTCCTCTTATTTAATTAAAAGTTTTATTTTGTCCTTAAAGTTTTTTAATATATTATACATGTCAATGCCCCCACATCTGTCATGCTATGGGGGCTTGTATGTCACTGTGATGCTGAAAGTTATGCCATTAGTATTTCAGATACCAGTAGGACCACCCATGGTGGACAGGTTTCAGCTGAGCTTCTTCACTTTAAGACTGACTAGGGAGAAGGACCCAGCAGACCACTCTTGAAATAATTAGCCATTGAGAGCCCTATGAACACCAGAGAAGTACTGTCAAATATAGTGCCAGAAAATGAGCCCCTGAGGCTGGAAAGCATTCAAAAGACAGCAGGGGAAGGGTTGTCTCCTCAAAGTAGAGTCACTGTAGTGATGGGAATGGAGTAAAGCCCCTGAGACCTCCAGTTGCTGATGTGGCATGACTCAAAATGAGAAGAAATGCAGTGACTGCAACAATGGGCTCAAACATAAACAAGATCGTGTGTATGGCACAGTGTGTGGTAGTGTTTCATTCTCTTATACAGTCATGATGAGTTGGACCTAACTCAATGGCACCTAACAACAACATGTTAATGGAGTTTAGTGTAGTATTTCCATTCATGCAGATTGTGTGTACTGATTCAATCTAACCTCTCCTTTCCGCTCAACCCCAACCCATAGCCTTCCCAGTCTCTAATATCACTATTCTACTTTAAAGTCACCTTCTATTAGTGTCCACGTATGAAACAACATGTGGTACTTGTCTTTCTGTGTCTGGCTTATTTCATTTAATATAATGTCCTTCAGTTTCATTTATTTTGCTGCAAATGACAGGATTTCATTCTTCTTTATGCTTGAATAGTACTCCATTGTGTATACATACCACATTTTCTTTATCTGTTCCTTGTGTTGGTCGGTGCCTAGGCTGATTACAAATCTTAGTTATTGTGAATAGTGCTGCAATAAACATAGGTGTGCAGGTATCACTTTAGTACATTAATTTTATCTCCTTTGGACATACACCTAGAAATGTGATAGCTAGATCATTTGGTACATACATTTTTAGTTTTTACAGGAGCCTCAATACTGATGACCAAAATGTCTGTACTAATTTTAATTTACATTTTTGTGGTGTACAAGAATTCCTTTTTCTCTGCATCATAGTTGGTATTTGCTGTTTTTCATTTTTTTGATAATAGCCATTATAGTTGGCATAGGATGGTATCTTGTTTTGATATGGATTTCCCTGATGGCTAGTGATATTGAGCATTTTTCATGTACTTATTGGCCATTTTTCTTTTAAGAAGAGTCTGTTTAGATTGTTCGCTCATTTTTAAATTGGATTAGTTGTTTTTTGTTAATTCTTTTGTTTTCTTTATATATTGTCAATATTAACCCTCTGTCTGCTGAATAGTTGACAGATATTTTTTCCCATTCTGTGGATTGCCTCTCCACTCTGTAGATTGTTTCTTTTTTTATGGAGAAACTTTTTAGTGTGATGTAATTCCTTTTGTCAGTATTTGCTTTTACTTTCTTTGTTTTTGTGATCTTCCCCAGAAAATCACTGCCTGTACTGATCTCTTGAAGTGTTTCCCCTTGTTTTCTTCTAGAACTTTCAGTGTTTCAGGTCTTAGATTTGTATGCTTAATCTGTGTTGAGTTGATTTTTATACAGGGTGAGAGACAGTGGTGAAATTTCAGTCTTCTGCATGTGGATATCCCATTTTCCTAGCACCATTTGTCAAAGAGGCTGTCTTTTCTCCAATGTATATTTTTGACACCTTTGTTAAGAGTTAACTGTAGATGAGTGAGTTTCTTTCTGGGCTTTCTATTTTGTCCCATTGAGATGTATGTCTGTTTTTATACCAATACCATGCTGTTTTTGTTCCTATAGCTCTACATGTTGTTGGTAGTATGTCGTAAAATCAGATATTGTGATGTCTCTAGATTTGTTCTTTTTGTTCAAGATTCCTTTTGCTTTTCATGGTCCTTTGTGCTTCCGTATGAATTTTAGGATTGATTTTTCTCATTCTATGATGAATGCTATTGATGTTTTTATGGGGATTGCACTGAATCTGTAGGTTACTTTGGGTAATATGGACATTTTAACAATATTGATTCTCCTAATTTATGAACATGACAGATATTTCTATCTTTTTGTGTCTTCTTCAGTTTCTCTCATCAGTGTCTTGTAATTTTCATTGTAGAGGTCTTCCTCTTCCTGGATTAAATTTATTCCTACGTATTTTTATCTGTAGCTATTGTGAATGGAATTGTTTTTGTGTGTGTATGGTACTGGGGGGCAGAACCCAGGCCCTTGCACGTACTTTACAAGTGCTCTGCCTCTGAGCTGCACTCCTCGCCCCTTTTTTATTTTTTATTTTGAGACAAGGTCCCACTTAGTTACACAGGCTGCTTATGAACTTGAACTTGCTATCTTTCTGCTCCACCTCCTGAGTTTCTGGGATTACCAGTGTGCCCCAATGCACCTGGCTGAATGGAATTGCTTGTAATTATTTCTTTCTCAGCAAATTCATCATAGGAAACTTATTTAGTTTGTAATGTGATTTTGTATCCTGCTTTGTCACTGAATTTGCTTAACAGTTCTAATAGTCTAATATTCTTTTGGTGGTATCTTTACCACCAAAATAGTCTAATGTTTTTTTGGTGGTTTCCTCCGTGTAGACTCATGTCATTTATAAACTGACTTCTTCCTTTCTTATTTGTATGCCTTTAATTTCTTTCTCTTGCCTAATTTATCCGGCTGAAACTTATAGTACTATATTGAGTAAGAGCAGTAAGGGTGAACACCATTGTCTTGTTCCAGATCATAGAGGAAACTCCTTCAACTTTTTCTCATTTAGTATAATGTTGGCTGTGAATTTGCCATTATGTACCCTTTATTATGTCAACTGTGATCTTCCTATATGTAATATTTTTCAGGAATTTTATGAAAGGATGTTGAATTTTATCAAATTGTTTTTCTCTCTTATTTGTGATGATTACATGATTTTTATTCATTTTGTTTATGTGATGTGTGTTCATTGATTTGCATATGTTGAACCATCTTTGGATTTCTGGGATGAAACTAAGTTGATCTTGGTGTATGATCTTTGTGATGTGCTGTTGAATTTGATTTTGCATGTATGTTCATTAGGGATATTGGTCTATAGTTTTCTTCTTGTCTGGTTTTTGTAATAGAGTAATTCTAGCCTCATAGAGTAAGTTTGGAAGAGTTCCCTCCCTTTCAACCCTTTGGAATAGTTTGAGAAGAATTGGTGTTAGTTGTTCATAAAATTCAGTCATGAAGCCTTCTGGCCTTGGGCTCTTCTTTTCTGGGGAGACTATTTCTTACTGATTCACTTTCAGTACTTCTTATGGTCTATTCAGTTTTTTTATGTTCTCATAGTTCAGTTTTAATAGGTCATAGACATTGCCCATTTGTTCTAGGTTTTCTAACTTTTTAGTATATAGTTTTTCTTAATAATCCCTAATGATTCATTATATTTCTGTGGTTTCAGTTGAACTGTCTTCTTTTTCATTTCTGATTTTATTTATATAGGTAACAAAATAATTTTTTTCCATTTTTCTTTTTTTTGGTTAGTCTATCTATACATGTATTAGTTTTATCTTTTCAAAAAACCAACTCATTGTTTCTTTGATCTTTTGTGTGTATATATATTGAAATCTAGTGGTCACACGAGAGAAAACATGCAATGTTTGTCTTCCGGGTTTGGCTTACTTGACTTAAAATGAGGATCTGTATTTCCATGCATTTTCCTGCAAATGCCAAAATTTCATCCTTCTTTATGGCTAAATAAAACTTTATGGTGTATATATACCTCATTTTCTGTTGATGGACATGTAGGTTGATTCCATATCTTGGCTGTTGTGAGTATTGCTACAATAAACATGGACGAGCAGGTATCTCTATGGTATGTTAACTTAACTTACATTCTTGAATTTAATATGCAACCTTTCAATAGTTTTAGAGGGCTACAAAATCAGATGCAGATTAGAATCATGAGCAGATGCGATTGGTGGCCCAGACCAATCTGCATGTGATTCTAATCTACATCTGATTTTGTAGCCCTCTAAAACTGTTGGAAGCCTAACAACCATACCACTCTGGTATTCAAACTCATCAGATCTTGGAAGCTAAGCACAGTCAGGCTTGGTTAGTCCTCGGATGGGAGACTGCCTGGGAATACTAAGTGCTGTAAGTTTGGGAGAAAGACCTGGCAGCCCATTCCCAAAATAATCAGCCATCAAAAACTTTATGGATAGCAGAGAAGCGCTGACAATAGGGATGGGAATAGCACAGTGTCAAGTAGTATTTTATGCTCTTGTACATAGGGTCATTTGAATGGGACCTAACTCAATGGCACCTAATGATAACAAAACTGTTGAAAGGGTGCAGTTTAAATATGAGAATATATGGTATATTCCTTTGGATATATAGTTAGGAGTGTTATACCTGGTTCATACAGTAGTTCCATTTTTAATTTTTTGAGGAACCTCAATATTGATTTCAGTAGTGGCTCCACTAACTTACATTCCCATCAGCAATGTATAAGGATTCCTTTCTCCTTGCATACTTGCCAGAATTTGTTGTTTGTTTTGTTGATGCTAGCCATTCTGACTGAGATGAGATTGTGTCTCAATATAGTTTTGATTTGCATTTCCCTGATGGCTAAGAATGTTGAACATTTTTTAATATAATTGTTGACCATTTGTATATCTTCCTTTGAGAACTGTCTGTTCAGTTCATTTGTCCAGATTTTGATTGGATAATTTGATTTTTGGTGCTTAATTTTTTTAGTTCTTTATATATTCTAGAGATTAATCCCATGTCTGATGTTTAGCTGACAAAGATTTTCTCCCATTCTGTAGGCTGTTTCTTCATTCTGTTAATTGTCTCCTTTGCTGTGAAGTTTTATAATTTCATGCAATCCTATTTGTTAATTATTGCTATTGTCCCCTGTGTTACTGAGATCTTTTAAAGAAAGTCCTTGCCTGTTGCTATATCTTGAAGTATTTTCCCTGTTTTCCTCTGGCACTTTCAGTTTCAGGTCTTATATTAAGATCTTTGGTCGGTTTTGAACTGATTTTTGTACAGGGAGAGAGGAGGATCTAATTTCAGTCTTCAGCATGAGAATATCCATTTTTCTAGCACCATTTGTTGAAGAGGCTATCTCTTCTCCAACTTGTGTTTTTGGCACCTTCGTCAAGCATTAGGCAGATGTAACTGCATGGGTTTATTTCTGGATCCTCTGTTCTATTCCATTTGTCTACATGTCTATTTTTGTGCCAATACCATACTGTTTTTGTTACTATGGTTCTGTGGTATAACTTGAAATCAGACATTGTGATGTCGCATGCATTGCTCTTTGTGCTCAGGATTGCTTTGGTAATTTGGGGTCTTTTGTACTTCCATGTGAATTCTAGGATTGTTTTTCCTATTTCTGTGAAGAATTTCATTGGAATTTTGACGGGGATTGGATTTAATTTGTAGGTTGCTTTTGGTAATATATCTATTTCCAGTACATGGGCGTGGGAGGAATTTTTATCTTCTCGTGTTTCTTCAGTGTTTTAACGTTTTCATTGTAGAAGTCTTTCACCTCCTTGGTTAGGATTATTCCTAGGTATTTTATTCTTTTTGAAGCTATTGTGAATGGGATTTTTTTTCCTGATTTCTTTCTCAGCCTGATTGTTACTGGTATATAGAAAAGCTACTGATTTTTGCATGTTGGTTTTGTATCCTGCTACTTTGCTGAAAGTCTGCAGCCGTACCCCTGTGGCATCCGATCTCATCAGATCTCGGAAGCTAAGCAGGGTTGGGCCTGATTAGTACTTGGATGGGAGACTTCCTGGTAACACCAGGTGCTGTAGGCTTGGGAGACAGATCTGGAAACCCACTTCCAAAAATCAATCTACCATTGAAAACCCTATGAACAGCAGAGAAGCACTGATAATAGTGTTTCACCTGTTGTACAGAGGGTCGCCATGAGTCCGATACCCACTCGATGGCACCTAACTACAACAACAATTGGGAGAA
Source organism: Pedetes capensis (assembly GCA_007922755.1). Taxonomy (NCBI): domain Eukaryota; kingdom Metazoa; phylum Chordata; class Mammalia; order Rodentia; family Pedetidae; genus Pedetes; species Pedetes capensis. Next base: position 36,952 of record VMDO01016580.1, read on the forward strand.
TCTCTTTTATTTCTTTCTCTTGACTTATTGCTGTGGCTAAGAGTTCAATGACTATATTGGTTAATATTGGAGAGAATGGACACTCTTGTGTCAATCCTGATTTTAGAGAAAATGGTTTCAATTTTTCTCCATTTAGCAGGATGTTAGCTATAGGTTTTTCAAATATTGCCATTATTATGATGAGGTATGTCCCCTTTGTTCCTGTTTTGTTCAGGGTTTTTATCACGAAGGGATACTGAAGTTTGTCAAAGTCTTTTTCTACGTCTATTGGCAATGATCATGTAATTTCTGTCTCTGAGTCTGTTTATGTGCTGTATTACATTTATTGTCTTGAGTATGTCAAAGCACCCTTGTGTCGCTGCAATGCGACCATCTTGATCATGATGTATGGTCTTATTAATGTGTTGTTGAAGTCAATTTCTAAGTATTTTATTAAGAATTTTTGCATCTATGTTCCTCAGGGACTGGTCTGTAGTTCACTTTATTGTTGTTACTGTGTCTTTATCTAGTTTTGGTATCGGGTAATACTGGCTTCATAGAATAAGGGTGGTAGTGTTTCCATTTCTGTTTTATGGAATAGTTTGAGGAGCATTGGTGTTAATTCTTTAAAGATTTTGTAGAATTCAGCAGTGAATCTATCCAGTCCAGGGCTTTTCTTTCTTGGGAAACTCTTTGTTACTGCTTCAATTTCATTGCTCATTATAGATCTGTTTAATTTGTTTATTTTTCTCGAATTAATTTTGGTAGATCATATGTGTCTAGTGAGATCTAGGTTTCTAATTTTCATCTAGGTTTTCTAATTTTTTAGAATATACATTATTAATGTATTCCCTTAATGATTCTCTGAATCTCATTGATATCTATTGTCATGTTCCCCTTTTTATCTCTAATTTTATTAATTTGAGTCTTTTTTTTTCTTCTGGTTAATTTGGCTAAAGGTTTATTGATCTTGATTATCTTTTCTAAGAGCCAACTCTTTGTTTCATCAGTTCTTTTTATTGTTTGTTTAGTGTCCATTTTATTAATTTTTGCACTGATCTTTATTATTTATTTGCATGTACTGATTTTGGGTTTTGCTTGTTCTTGTTTTTCTAAGGCCTTGAGGTGCATCATTAATTTATTTATTTCAATCCTCTCCGATTTTTTAACATAGGCATTAATAGCTATAAACTTCCCTCTTAGAACTGCTTTTTCTGTATCCCAAAGGAATGGTAGCTTATATTTTCATTTTCATTTGATAATAACAGTTTTTAAATTTACTCCCTGATTTCTTCAAGGACCCACTAATAATTTAAGAGTGTATTGTTCAGTCTCCATGTATTTCTATAGGTTCTATAGTTTCTCTTGCTATTGATTTCTAGTTTTATCCCATTATGATTCAAGAAGGTACAAGAAATTATTTCAGTTTTTTTGTATTTATAAAGTCTTGATTTATGGCCTAAAATGTGATATATTTTAGGGAAAGTTCCATGGGCTGCTGAGAAAAGTATGTATTCTGTAGCTTTTGAATGAAATATTCTATAGATGTCTGTTAAGTACAGTTGATCTATTGTGCAGCTTAACTCTGAAATTTCCATTCTTTCACTTTCATTTGGTGTGTGTCCTTGCCATTGACATGTGTTTCTTGCAGATAATAAATTTTTAGGTCTTGTTTTTTTAATCCAGTCAGCTAGTATATGTCTTTAATTTGAGAAATAAGACCATTTATGGTGAGCATTATTATTGAGAGAGATTTGATGATTCTTGTAATTGTGTTGGGTATTTTCTTGGTTGGTTTGCATATTGTTTCTTTCTCCCTTATTCATACTTGGCATTTGATGGTTTTTTGTCTTAAACACAATTAATTGTTTCTTAGTTCTCATTACTTCATCTGTTCCTCTTATGAAATATATTTTTTCTTGCACTCTGAGGATTGAGACTATCTTCCTCCTATGTGTGTAGGATTCCTTTAAATATTTTCTGCAGTGCTGGCTTGGTGGTCATGAATTGCTTTAGTGTGTGCTTTACTTGGAAGATCTTTATTTTTCCATCAATTTTAAATGAAAACTTTTCTGGATATAATAATCATGTTTGGGGGTTACTTTCAGGGCTTGAAATATATCATTCCATGCTTTCTGGATGTTAGTGCTTGTGCTGAGAGATTTGATGTTATTCTGATGGGTTTTCCTTTGTAAATGAGTTGGTGTTTTTCTCTTGCATCTTTTAATACTGTTTCTTTGTTCTGTAGTCTTGGCATTTTAATTGTAATGTGTCATGAGGAGGTTCTTTTCTGGTCATGTGTCTTTGGGGTTCTGAATGCTTCTTGTTGTGTTAGGTGACTATTTCTTTCCCCAGATTTGAGCAGTTTTCTACTATAATTTCATCTAATTGGCATTCTATGCCTTCAGTTTTTAATCTCAATTCTTTCTTCTACTCCCTGGATTCTTAGATTTGGTCTTTTAATGTCACTTTATCATGGAAGTTGTGGTCATGTTCCTTTGTCTTTTCCTATATTGATATTTTCAGGTAGTATTTCTTCAGTCTTCTCTTTCATCACTCATGTTCTTTCTTCTGCTTGAGACATTTTACGTGTGTTTTTAATTCGATAAAGTGAGTTCTTTATTTCCAACATTTCTGGGGCTTTTTGTTTATTTTTTCAAAATCTTCACTTACTTTCTGAATTTCTCATCCATTTTGCTTTGTCTTTTTACATTGGTGACTTTCTGATTTAGGTCCTGAATGGATTTATTTACTTCATTCTTTTTCTTGTCTATCCTGTTTGAAGTCATTGATTATTTTTACAAGGAGACTTTTGAATTCTTTTTCTGATATTTCAACCATATCAGTTTCTCTGGATTCAGTTGTTGAATAATTAGGGAGTTTCAGAGGAGACATGTCTTGCTTTTTTCATGTTTTTTGTGTTTCTGTTTTGTGATGGATGGATATCTCTTTTAGTTTTAGTTGGAGATCTTATTAGTGAGCATCTTTCTCTTGAGTGCTCAATCCCCAGCACCACCAAGAGAAAAGAAGACAAACCACTGAAAGAAGTATAATATTCAACCAGACCAGATATAGAAATACACTTAAAGTGAATGAAAGCCAACTACTGCACCAGCAATGACCACAGAACAGAAAATGGTAACAATGGTATTGAGTAAGTTATGAAGTTACAAATTATTTGGGGTGAAAGTAAAAATAGTAATGGCCCAAAATAAAAGAATAGGAGAGAACTACAAAAAGGAAAGGATCAAGGGGTAAGTAAAAGAAAGGATAAAGAAGAGGAAAGGAGAAAAATGTTAGGAAGAGGGAGAGAAAAAAAGCAACAGATAAAAACCTAGTTACACAATAAATAAAAACGTAAACAAAATTAGACAAACATAAGACAAGAAATAAAACAAAAATCCTGAGAGATTACTTTAAAAAATAAAATGATAGTAAAACTAGAGTAAATAGAATAAATAAAAAAAGATACACAGGTGGCAAAAGAAAAAAGAAAACTAAAATAGGAAAAAAAAGATTACATTAGAAAAAAGATGAGAAAAGTGAAATTAAAATGAAAAAGAAAAAAACTTTAAAAAAATGACAAACTACTGGATTGGCTTCTTTCTGTGTCCTCTAATATTGGATGCAGTCCGCTAGGTGGAGGTGGCAGTCAGCTGGAGTCGCTTATCTTTTTACCCTTTATGTAGATGCTGAGCCTAGACCTATTCAGAGTAAGTGTCTGACAGGGCTGCCAGGAACTACAGGAACCTCTCTTCTTGTGTACCTGGAGCCTCTGTTGACCACACTTGGCTTTGCTGTTTGTGGGACAGATTCTCACATGTGCCCAAGACCTCCCAGTTTGTACCCCCTGGGGTGGTTAGTGTTGAGGGCAAGGGATATCTCCAGGGTGCTTTGAAGAGCTGGGGAAGCAAATGGGGCACTGAGATCTGTACTGAGTCACCTGTCTCAGTGCTTTCATAACCTGCCCAACATTGAACACTCAAAGGGTAGGAGGAGGCTGCAGGGATCAAGTTTCAGAGTTTTCTAAATTGTTCAGGCTGTAAACTGCATGCCACCAGAAATGGAGAAGCCTGCTGACCACTGCTTAGGCTTGCCAGTCTCCACAGTTCCCCTCAGGAGATAAGGTTGGTTTCTTCCCCCATTGGGTAGAGCTACTGTCCACAGTATCTGAGCTTCCTGCTGCCTGAACTTCTCAGTGAGTCAGTATACCACTTTCCACCTCTCTGTAATTGTCTGCTGCAGCTGTGTCCCATGTGGTGGTTGTGGTAGGTTGCGCCCCAGGCTCCGTAATCCATGACTGTTTCATGTTTTCAGGCCCACAGAGTAGCTCAGTCTTATATAGTAGGTACTTTTTCAAGGTAACACCCCATGCAACCCTCTAAGATATGTAGCATGGGGAAATGAATCTCTTGTCCAATCCTGACCCTTCAGTCAGGAAGACCCACTGTTTCACTAAATCCCCTGAATAGACGCAAGGATTATGATGACAGTGAGCTTGTCCTGTTGGACTGCCAGTCTCAACACCAGGGCCATTTGGCTGGGCTTTTGGATGGGGCTTCTGTTTCTTTTCCCTTGCTGGGATGTCACAGCTGTAAATGTGTCCTGCTCACTCCTTGCTGCCTCTGTTCTCTTGGCTTTGAAGCTGTCTTATCACCTCCTTTGCGATTTCTGTGCTTTTCCAGTCTTTCTTTATTTGGAATAGAGTCTGATCTTTCCTAATTTCCTGATTTCTTTGTTTCACCGTGTCACATGGAGGGTGCCTCTCATCTGCCATTTTACCCTGGAATCTGAATATAGACTTTTAAGTATGCTTGAGCTTCTGACCCCTAGCATGGTCCAAATTCAGACTATAGCTCACTTCACAAGATGGCACTTGGCTACAGCTCTCTGGGTGTTGACTGGGAGACTGTGTGAGATCCTTGTAGATTTTAGGTCATTTATCTAAGTTGGCTGAAAGCCTGTGAGGATTGTGCAACTTTTTACTAGCTAGGACCCCAGAATTCGCACGGATAGAGTTTGTTGGTACTCTTTCATTCTTACCTCTGTAAACCAGAGAATCCCTGTCCCTTGCCTGTGGAGACCATGGGAGGCAGATGCTAGGGTATCTTATGACTATCTCCCTGTGCTGTTGTCCCAGATACCTGAATCTTATACTATGTTCCAGATTCTCTTGATGATTTCCAGTGTTCTCCTCTGGTCACACATTTCAAAATGTAACTGCTACATATTTTTATATCTAATCTTCACCCTTACAACACTTTCAGAGGGCTAAAAAATCAGATGTGGATTAGAATCATATGCAGATTAGATTCGTGGTTGAAAGCTGGTTTTGGGGAAAATTACAGTACATGTTGTAAAAACAATACAATGCATGTATATACTTAGTACTTTGGATCTTCTTTGTGGAGGAGGAGGTGAGTGGTTGGTGTCTTTATTTTCTAATGTGGACATCTGCCTTTCATTTATTTAATTTTAAAGATATTTTGGATAATGACATTTCACATCTTTTGATATTTCTATGAATTATCTTGTTTTTCTGTCTCATAAACATATTGATTTCTTCTTTCCATTTATAGTAGTTGAGCAGACTCCTACTTTTATTTTCTAGGTGTTTGTGTATAAACCCTGTTTCATTGTCTATAAATCTTGTAAAACCAGCTGAGCCACATGTGATAATATACCGAGAAACTGTAGTTCTGTAATGTTGGCCTCATCTTTGTCATCTTACTAAGGGATACCAATATTCAGTGGGCTGGGATTTAGCTCAGTTGGTAGAGCACTGCTCTGCAGTCTCTGAGGTCCCGAGTTTAATTCCCAGCACCGCAAAATGGGAGAAGGACGTGGCAGCCCACTCCCAAGGCAATCCCGAAACAATCAGCCATTGAAAACCCTATGGGGTCGCTATGAGTCAGATACGGACTCCATGGCACCTAACAACAATATTCAGTCTCTAAAGTCAAAATAAAAGTTGCTCAGGATTGTTTGCTTTCCTTCAATTCCCAATATCCATTTCATCATCAAAGTGTTGCCAATTCTCTAGTCTATACACTATAAAATTATTTACTCATATTTTGGTCTCTATGGGTTCCATTTCAGTATAAACTAATACTGCCTTTTAGAGAATTGTAATACCACAAAAAGTTTTCTGTTTCTTTATTCTGAGATTTAAAAAAAGGCTTTCATGGAGTATAATTGACATAAGTATATTGAACTTATTTAACATATGTGCTTTAATAAGCTTTGGCATATGTCAAAAATAATGAACATGTTCCTCATTCCCAGTAGTTTCTTCAGGCACCTTTCCAACTCCTTCCCTTATTCCTATCCCAAGGCAACAACTGATTTGCTTTCTGTCATTGTAGATTAGTCAGCATTTTGGGCATTTTGCATAAGTAGAATCATATGATGTATTTTCTTCTTGTCTTTTTCCACTCTGCATATTATTTTGAGGTATATTCATGTTAATTTTTGTATGTGTTAATAGAATGAGCTATTTTATCTTGTAGTATTATTCCATTGTATGGACCTAGCTCAATTTATTCATTTTCCTTTTGATAGACCTTAGATATTTTCTTGCCAGTTTTTGGTTATTCCAAGAAAATCTGCTATGAAATTCATGTACAGGTTTTTGTTTGGACATATTTCATTTTTCTTCTGTACAAGTGGAATGATAATTCATTTGGTAGATGTATGTTTCACTCTTAAAGAGATTATCAGACTGTGCAAAAGTGATTTGTATTTGCCTTACTCATGCCATGGTATTTTCATTTGCATCCTATGGTTGTGAAAGTGGACATTAAATAAGGGAGACAGGAAATGATACTTTTGAATTACAGTGCTGGAGAAGAATATTGAATAAGAGACTGCCAAAAGAACCAACAGATCTTTCCTAGAAGTGCAACCAGAGTGCTCTTTGGAAGCAAGGATGGCTAGACTGCATCTTAACATATTTTGGACATGTTGTCAGTAGGGACCAGTTCTTAGAGAAGGATATCATGTTTGGAACAGTGGCAGGTCAACAAAAAAAAAGGAAGACCTTCAACTAGATTGATTGACACAATGGCTTTAACAATGGGCTTAAACATAGAAAAGATCATGTGCCTGGCACAGAATCAGGGAGTGTTTTGTTCTGTTGTGCATAGGGTCACCATGAGTCAGACCTGACTTGACAACACCTAACAACAACAACAACAACAGCAGCAACAACAACAATATCAGAATTATATAATAGTTCTTGTTGCAACACATCCTTGGTAACACTTGATGTAGTCTCTTAAAATTTAACCTATTAAACCTGGCATGGTGGCACATGCCTGTAATCTCAGTGGCTCCGGAGGTGGAGGCAAGAGGATCACAGGTTCAAGACCAGAGGCAGTGTGCGTAACTTAGTGAGACCCTGTCTCAAAAAATAAATTAAAAAAAAGAAAAAAAAAAGGGCTGGCGCTGGAGCTCAGTGGTCCAGCACTTGCAAAGCATGCCAGCGGGAGGTCCTGGGTTCAACCCCCAAGTACTGCAAAAAAAAAAAAAAAAAAATCTATTGTAGTCAATGCACAGTAGTGTCTAATTGATTTTAGTTTGCATTTTCATAAGATAAATGGTTTTGTATCTTTTTATGTGCCTGTTGGCTATTTGAGTATCTTTGGGGAAGTGTATACTCTTTCATTTTATTAATAGTACTTTTTTGAAGTATATATAAAAGGTTCCAATTTTGATGAAGTCCAATTCAAGTTTTTGTTTTGAAGTCCAATTCAAGTTTTTGTTTTTGTGCTTATGATGTCAAAGCCAACAAATCTTTATCTTACCCAAGATTATTAAGGTTTTCTTGCATATTTTCTTCTGTTTTGTAGTCTTAGATTTACATTACACCTACAATTCATTTTGAATTAATTTTTATGTGTGGTGAGGGTCTAAATACATCTTTTGCATTTGTGGAAAAGAGTATCTTTTCCTCATTGAATTGCTTTTACACTTTTTGTCAAAAATCAGTTGACCATAACTATAAGTTATTTTTCCCTGAACTCTCAGTTCTGTTCTGCTAATCTCTGTGTAGGTTAGTACCATACTGTCTTGTTTGAAGAAGCTTTATTGTAAGTTTTAAAATTGAGAAGTATGTTACAATATGTTTATTCTTAAGCCTGTGTACTTCCATTTAGGATAAGCTTATTACATTCTGCAAAAGTGCACATACATATACAACATATGTAAAACCTAGTTGAATTTTGATAGAGGTTGTATTAAATCTATTGATCAATTTGTGGAGAATTGTGATATTTAACAATAGTTAATCTTCTGATCTATCTTTAATTTCTCTAGTAATGTAGTTTTCAGTGTAGAAGCTTTATGCTGCTTTCGTTAAATTTATTTCTAAGTATTTCATTCTTTTTATGCTATTGTAAATGGAATTATTTTCCTAATTTCATTTGTGTGTTGTTCATTGCTCATGGTGGACCTCAGAAAACAATGCCCCAAAGATTGGTACTGGAACATGCTAACAGGCTTATGTCTGCAGCTGTAGCCCTGTGGTATCTGATCTTGTCAGATCTTGGAAGCTAAGCAGGGTCAGGCCTGGTTAGTACTTGGATGGGAGACCACCTGGGAATACCAGGTGTTGTAGGCTTGGGAGATGGACCCGGCAACCCACTCCCAAAAATCAGTCCACCATTGAAAACCCTATGAACAGCAGAGAAGCACTGACAATAGTGTTTGGCCTGCTGTATGCAGGTTAGCTATGATTCGGATACCAACTCGATGGCACCTAACAACAATAACAACAGCCTTATAACCTACCTGAGAATAAAGGTTCCTCTGACCCTCCATTGTTTTTTCCTGTCCCAGGGCAGGGAGATGCTTTCTGCAGGGTGTCCTTATATGCGTAAAGTCTGGATCCACCAAAGAAGCAATTATCTCTGGACTTCCATGAGCTTTAAGGAACTAAACTCATATTGCAGAAAGAAAGACTGAAGTCAGTTTGCATACCTAAACAGACTTTTTTTCTCACACAGTTTCCCTTTATTTCTGTCCCAAAGATAATCATTTACAAACTATTATCTGTTTGTGAGCCAAATAGACCGTGTTCTAGGCCATTGTATATTCTCTGAGCAGCTCAAGTTTCCCTAATTTACTGTACCTGTCAAAATTCCCTGCATTCCTCAGTCTCTCCTCCCCCTGCAGAAATGTGGCATATAAACTTCTGAATAATTTTGAGCAGGTCACACTATATGGTGATGTTTCTCTCCTTATACATATTAAAAAAAATTGTATACCTTTTCTTCTCTTTAATCTGTCTTCATCAATTTATTCTAGTGAAGTTTCAGAGGGTAGAGGAGAAATTTTCCTTTGTCCCTGTACCTGTATATAAAAATATAATTAATTTTAATATATTAATCTTATATTATTATCAGTTCTGGTAGGAATCTGAGTAGATTCCTTAGGATTTTCATCATAAATTATGTGATCTACAAGTAAAGTTTGTTTTATTTGTTTGTTTATTTTTAACCTCTCCCATTCCTATCTGCATGCTTGGATTTTTCTTGCCTGACTGCACTGTCTAGACCCTCTAGTAAGATGCCAAGTAGCAGTTGCAAGAAAAGACATGCTTGTGTTCTTCCCTGTGCTAGGGATAAAGCATTCAGTTTTTCACTGTAAAGTTATGATGATAGCTGTGTTAGCTGTAGGGTTTTTTTGGTAGGTACCCTTGATGAGTTTGAGAAAGTTCTGTTCTATTTCTTGTTCATTGAGAGGTTTTATCGTAGGTTTTGTGAAATGCTCTTTCTGTGTACCTTGAAATTATCATGTAGGTTTTTCTCTTTATTAATATATAATGTATTTATTTATTTTAAAACATTAAGCTACCTTTGATTCCTGTGATAAAATCTGCTTAGTTGTGGCATAGTATCCTCCACATATGTTGATGGATTTAGTTTGCTAATATTTTGTTGATGATTTCTATGTCTATATTCATGAAGCAAATTGGCCTGAATTTTCTTTTTTCATGGTATCTTTGTGTGGCTTGGGTAACAGGATAATAATGGCCTCATTGAGCAAGTTGGGAAGTATTTCCTACTGTTTTATCAAAAAAATTGTGGAGGGTAGTATGATATCTTCCTCATTTCATGGATTTTACCAGTGAAGCTTTTGACATCAGGTTTTTGGGGTTTCTTGCAGCACTAAAGGGCTGAAGCCAGGGCCTTGCAAAATGCTTTGCAAGTGCCTGACCCCTAACCCATTTTTAATTTTTTTTATCTTGAGACAAGGTCTTGATAAATTACATAGGCTGCCTCTGACCTCAAACTTGTAATCCTCCTGCCTCTGCCTCCTGAGTTGCTGGGATTACAGGTATGTGCTCCCATACATGCCTGCATTGGAGTTTTTCTAAGTGAGAAAGCTTTTCATAACTAATTCAGTTTCTTGTTATGGTCTATTCATATTTTTTAATTTCTCCTTGAGTTATTTGTGGTAACTGGTGTTTTTCTGGGAGTTTGTCCATTTCATTTAATTTTTATGGTTTACACAAACAATACTCTCTTCCTATCTGTTCAAAATCTTCAACCTCTATACTGCCATCTTTTATCGTGAATGTAGACAATTGTATCTTCTACATTCTTTCCTAATTATTCTATTAGAGATTCATTTTTCTTATGACAAAATCATCTTTTAGTTTCATGCCTCTTAG
>VMDO01016581.1:0-47411 GCA_007922755.1 Pedetes capensis
ACTAAAAATCGCATGTAATTGTTCTAACAAGATAGAAACAAAGACCACTACAGGAAAAGTTTCTATCTTAAACAGAAATGGAACCCAAGGACATATAGAAAAATACTATATAGTAAAAGATAGAGAAGACTTGGATGGGAAACTTAGATAGGAAGGGGGGAGGGGGAAAACATAGAGGAGGGTAAGGGGTAACCTATATATATAATGCTTATCAAATTGCATATATGAAAATTGTCACAACGAAAAGCATGTCAAAATGAATCACATTATGATGTACATTAAAAATTTCTAATAAAAAAAAAAAAAAAGCTAAGCAGGATGGGGCCTGGTTAATACATGGATGGGAAACCTCCTGGGAATACCAGGTGCTATAGATTTGGGGGAAGGACCCGGCAGTCCACTCCCCCCAAATAATCTGCCATTGAAAACCCTATGTGTAGCAGATAAGCACTAATAGTGTTTCACCTGTTGTACCAAGGGTGGCTATGAGTCAGACACCGACTCAACAGCACCTAAAACAACAACAAAGGAATATAGCAAGCATGCTATATATGTTCAAGCCCATGTAAGATGGCAGGCCCCATCCAGACATACAAAAAAAAATTGCAAAATTTAGAACTGAGGTAGTTACAGATTAAATAAAAACAGCTCTATTTAATAGGATTTAACTCTTCCCCAGGGCAGAAGCTGCTCATAGCTGCACCATTTTTATAACATCAGCCTGAAGCCATTGGTCAACCAAAAGCCCTTAAAGTAAGAGAGCTACAGATAAATTCACAGTGGGATTTTGTGACCTTATCTTTGGAGGCCCCTGTGAAAATTTAAGACAATTGTTTCTCATCAAATTTGGCTTAGTGATTAAAAATAGATATCAAGAGGAATTCAACAAAATTGCATGCTATGTGTGTATTCAGAGAGCCATACAGTTGCTTGTATTAAAAGACATTCAAGCAATTTGATTGTCCATCCTACCTGAAAGAAGCTAAATATTCTCAGAAATATTGGTGTGATAAAATTGAAAAATCAGTGATTTTTTTCCTTGATTTATAGTTCATGCACACACTTCATTTCCACTATGTGAAAAATAGCTAACATTAACAAGGCTATTCCATTTCAAACATTGTGTTATTGGTTGGTGTTGGGTACCCTTGAGTTGGATCCAACTCATAGTGACCCTATGTGCAACAGAATAAAACACTACCCAACACTGTGTCATGCACATGATCTTTTTATGTTGAGCTCAATGTTGCAGGCACTATATTTCTTCTCATTTTGAGTCATGCCACATCAGTAAAAGGAGGTCAGAGGGGCTTTACTCCACTCTCATCATTAAGGTTGACTGTACTCTGAGGAGGCAACTGTTCCTCACTTGTTTTTTGAATGCCTTCCAGCCTAGGGAGCTCATTTTCCTGCACTATATTTGTCAGTGCTTCTCTGTTATTCATAGAGTTTTCAATGGGCTAATTGTTTTGGGAGTGGGCTGCCAGGTACTTCTCCCGTTTGTCTTGGTCTGGAAGCTCAGCTGAGACTTGTCGATCATAGGTGGCCTTGCTGGTATCTGAAACACCAGTGGCACAGCTTTCAGCATCACAGCCGCACGCAATCCCCCATAGCATGACAAGCTGACAGACACATGGGGGATCAAGTACTGTACAAATACTTCATCCAACAGCATTTTGTTTAATCCTCATAATCAACTCTTTTACATATGAAAACATGTAAACAGAAGAGTGAAGTGTCATGTCTAAAGTCATAGGGTTAATAACTGAGTCAGGATATGACCCTAATTTTACATGATTGTCTCAGGAGAGTTTTTATGACCTGAGTGATTATGTCTCCAGCACTGATCTTCCCTCTGAGAAATGCAGTGGAATGGCAGCTCTACTCTGGGACTCTTTACTTAGCATCTTGATTACTTAAATGCCAATCTCTTCTGGCCTATTTATTGGTCCTTCTTTCTCCATGGGAACCAGAGAGAGTTTAGTGCTTAATATAGTTTCTTCCTATTTCCTCAGCCTGCTGTCTCTTTTATTTGCCCCATTTCTTTGACTTCTAAAGTTTGAGCTCACTTTAAGGAGAATTTTTTCAAATCTTCTGAGTAAGATCTCATCACCAATAGACTTCATGTCACCATATATCAACAGACCGTACATATTAAGCTGAAACTTGGGCAGAACATGTAGGACCAGAGATTCTATGGGCATAGATGCCTCCAGCCTCCAGCCACAGCACCCTAGCATCCCATCCCGCCTGACTGGGGCTAAGCAGGGTCAGCCTGGTTAATTCTTAGATGGGAAACCTCCTGGAATACCAGGTGCTGCCAGCTAGGAAAAAGGACCTAGCAATCTATTCCCCAAACAATCTGCCATTGAAAATCCTATGAATAGCAGAGAAGCACTGACAATAGTGCTGGGTAGGGCACCGTGTCAGAGAGTGTTTCATTCTGTTATACATAGGGTTGCTATGAATCAGACCTGACTCAATGGCACCTAACAACAACTACATCCATGCCTCTATTCTGTATCTATGGAATGAAATGTGTTGAGTATTTCCTAAACAGGTTCATTTGAGAAAATATTATCTTGCATGGATACTTTTTAGGAACAAATGTTTCAAACAGTTTCAATTTAGCTTTAATAGTCTAGTTATACTAAAGAAAGCAAACTTTAGACAATACATTTAAATATTTCTTGCAGGCTGTTAAGACAACCAAGTGTTTTATACATTTTCTTTCTCATTCGTAAATTTCTTCTTAAGTAGGAACACTGGAAGCATATATCTTCAGAGATTTTGTTATTTAGAATAAAATTTCAAATTTTTTATAAAAATTGGATAAACATTTATCAAGTGTCTATGTTGAGTACCTGAATTCAGTTGAATGCTGGGGGCTTGTTTTTCCATTAAAACCCACATCTGCTTACCACTTGACATTTTGCCCCTACCCTCCAATTCCTGCAGTTGCTGAGCTTCTATAATTGGCATCTCCAATTTCCTATTTAGTGAGGAATCTGAGATCTCCAGTATCCAAATTTGTAGCACATCTGAAATGCTCAGTTTGACTGTTTCACAGAACCATCTGGATTGATTCAGCTGTGAAGCATCTGGGTAGATTGGTTTGGGGCCAGGCTAAAAAATATACACTGAATGGAGCTACCTTTAAAGAATTTGGTTATTTTTGCTTTACAGATTTTTGACCATGAAATCAAATTATTAAATAGGCTCAAAGGGTGGAAACTTTTGAAGAGTTATCTAGTCTTGATTTACTGCTCAGGAAGTTGTTCTCATCTAACCAAATCTTTTCCTATTTCTAATTAACAGAAGAAACACATTGCTTTAATTTTAGCTGGGAAGTCTTCCAGGTAATCTACAAAGTTGTGTTTTATCACAATAAAACCATTCTTACATAGGAAATAGAAGTTTGTATCAACTGGGGATTTCACCTAACTGAGGGCTGGCTATAGCACCATCTTTCCATTGAGGATTATTTACATTGATAATCTTCTGGAACCTGCAGCTGTAGCCCTGTGGCATCCGATCCAGTCAGATCTCGGATGCTAAGCAGGGTTAGTCCTGGTTAGTACTTGGATGGGAGACCTCCTGGGAACACCAGGTGCTGTGGGCTTGGGAGAAGGCCCCGCAACCCACTCCCAAAAATCCATTAGCTGTTGAAAACCCTATGAACAGCAGAGAAGCACTGACAATAGTGTTTTGCCTGTTGTCCATAGGGTTGCTAGGGGCGGATACCGACTTGATGGCACCTAACAACAACAATCTTCTGGACATACTAACCATTACTCTTCTTTTTGTTCTTCAGTGGTCTTATTCATATTTGTGGTAAGTAGTTGGATTTGTTTTCTCTGGACCATTTTGAGAGTTGGCACTGACTTCCTAAGAGGGAGAGGCTTAACAAGGCAATGGGTACTGCAAAGGGCATCCTGTGCTGTATTACTTATATTCCACCTAGCATCCCCAGAATATGGGCTGAGATTTAGCTCAGTTGGTAGAGCACCGTGCTGCAGTCTCTGAGGTCCTGAGATCAATTCCCAACACCACAAAAATGGGAGAAGGGCCTGGCAATCCACTCCCAAGGCAATCCCGAAACAGTCAGCCATTGAAAACCCTATGAGGGTCGCTATGAGTCAGATACCTACTCAACGGCACCTAACAACAACAACATCCCCAGAAAACCCTGTAAGACATGTCTTTATTCATCTAGTCTCAGCTTAGTCAGATTTTTAAAATCTGTTTAAGAAGGTTTGTTCTTAGTAGAACTTTAGGAACCAATGGGATTTCATCCAAGAAAATAGGGAATTTTGATTAGTACCTCTCCATTCACAGGGTATCTCCTCACCTCTGAACCTCCCTCTGAAACAGGTGTCCTGGCCCCACTTGCTGAGCCTTGGTGGTCTTCTCCATTTTAGAATATGTTGCACTTCCATCCCTTTCTTAAGCTTAAAACCTAAAAGTCATCTTAGTTACTTTTTATCTCTTTTAGAACAACAAATTGATCAGTAGGTATAACTCCCTCCACATCCAAAATATTATCTGGCATATTGACTTATCACCATGTCCTTCAAAGGTAATCGTTACCACATTACCATACCATATTATCTGGCATATTGACTTATCACCATGTCCTTCAAAGGTAATCGTTACCACACACCTGCAACAGATTCCCACCTGTTTTACTTTTCACTCATCTCCTTACCATCCATTATTTCTAAGCAGATAAAAACATGATTTTACACTCAGGGATCACCAGGAAGCATAATGCTTCAACACATGTCTCTGGGGATCTTTTCATATGCAAGTATTATAGACATTTATGTGGGTTTTCTAACATCAAAGCAAAAGCATGGTATCCCTCCTGTTTTTAACTTGTTTCCAGCAGATAATATTACCTCTCCATTTCAGTGTGTTTTGAGTTCTCTAATTAATCTCAAAAGTCTTTACAGCAATTTTTCTCCATTCCAAGAAAAGACACTGCATTTGATTACTGTCACTTAAACCTCTCAATCTAGCATGTCCCTTTTTAATGCTTTTTGATTTCCTGAAAAGACTGAGCTAATTTTCTTAACATCCTTTCTTCATAAAGAAGCCTGACTTTTGTTTCTGTCAGTATATAACATCAGTTCATTCCTTCTTTCTTTCCTTCTTTTTTTTTTCCAGTACTGAGGGTTAAACCTAGGGCCTCATGCATGCTAAGCAAGTACTCTACCACTGAGCTAGTGTTCTACCCCTAGCCTACTTTTTATTTTTTATGTTGAGATGTTATTGCTCGTAGGTGCTATCAAGTCAGGTCCAACTCATAGCGACCTTTATAGGGGTTTCAAAGGCTGATCATTTAGGGATTGTTCTGGTCGTGGACTGCCACATCCTTCTCCCAATTTTGCAGTGCTGGGGATTAAACCTGGGTCCCCAGAGAGTGCAGAGAAGCACTCGATCAACTGAGCTAGACCCCAGCCCATTTCGTGATGAGGTCTTGCTAAATTACATGGGCTGCCTTTAGCTTCAAACTAGTAATCCTCCTGCCTCTGCCTTCCAAATCACTGGTATTACAGACTTACACCACCATGCACAGCCTTACTCTCTCAAACATATTAATTGTGTCTTGGTGCACAAGAATAAAATCCCACAAGAGAGTGAACAAGAACTTCCCATATGGCTTCACCTCTTCTCACCCTCCCTGACCTCTTCTCCCAACCATTCCTTTCCTTTGCTTTCAGAGCTCCAGCCACAGAGGATGAATCCAGACCCTCATAGCTCTTTGTTCTTACCTGACCTCTTCCATCCTTGTTCTCCTCTCTTCTCTGCTGGAAGCCCTCTTCTCTCTCATGTTCTCATGGCCTACAGGTCTCAGTTCACAGAGCACTATTTTGGAAAGGCTTTACTCATGCTCTGTATAAAGCAGTAGTCCTCCCCAAACATGGAGTCTCCCTTGGCCCCACATTCCTGTCTTTGTACAGTTCCTGCCTACACTGACTCTGGACTTTCCCATGTGCCTGAATTTAGCCAGAGAGACATCAAAATCCATGATGCCCATGAATACTTGAAAGGCCTGGACACATTGGGGCTGAATCTCTTTCTGCCCCGTGCTATGTTATAAAATCACTTGTCCAGGAACCCTGAAGTGGGGCAGGAGGAAGAGACCCAGGAGATGAGAGGCCTTCTTGGACCTTCCAACCCTTCTGCCCTTGTGACTGTAGGCAATTGCAGGAATAACCAGGGACAACACCCCTCAGTTGAATCCAGGCCTTCCTCAGAATGATGAAAATGAACAAATCATCATTTTAAGGTAGTACACTTGTTGCTGTTAGGTGTCATTGAGTGGTGTCCAACTCATAGCGTCCCTACATACAACAGGGGAAACACTATTGTCAGTGCTTCTCTGCTATTCATAGGGTTTTGAATGGCTGATTGATTTTGGAAGTGGGTTTTAGGGTCCTTCTCCTAAGCCTATAGCACCTGGTGTTCCCAGGTGGTCTCCCACCCAAGGACTAACCAGGCACCATCCTGCTTAGATTCCGAGATCTGATGGGAATGGGACACCACAGTGGTACATTGGGTGCAGGCAATACATTGGGTGGTGGTTATACTGCAGGTGTTAACTGATGTAAGAGTTCCTCCTTACTTAGATGTCCATAGCATTTACTACTGTTGTGGTTTGAAAGTGTCCTCCAAAAGTTCATATGGGAAACTTAATTCCCAGTGTGGCTGTGTTAGGAGGTGGGGTGTAGTGAGAGGAGATCAGGCCCTGAGGCTCTGCCTGCCTGAACAGACTAACATTGCTATGGTAACAGTAGCTTCCTTACTGTGAGAGGCTATTACTTATGAAAGGATGAGTTTAGACCTCTTCCTCTCTCATATGCGCACATGCTCTCTTTTGCCCATTCACCTTTGACCTTCCCTGATGTCAGCTGAAGCCCTCACCAAATGGCATCCCCTAGATCTTGGACTTCTACCCTTGAACTCTGAGGAAGTTCCTTTCTGTTCTTTATGAACTCCCCCAGTCTATGGCAGTCTATTATCATACTAGAACGACACAGCCTAAAGGCCATCGCCATTGAAATGATCAGACATTCCTATTTACCTGGTCACCTTCTGTCTCTTGCTAGTGTAAGCCTCAGGTGAATGCATCTTTTGCCACCTTATTTAGCAAATCATGTTCTTCAGTACCTGTGTCAAGACCTGGCACCTAGTAGGCACTCAGTAAAATCTTTTTGGTGAATGAATGGGAAGTCCCAAGGCTTAAGAAAAGTATTGAGAAAACACATAAAAGATAGGAGCTGGAGCAGCTTCAGAGATCATCTAGGCCAGTCTTTCTTGCTTTTGATCAGGGAATGGGAGCTTGGAGAGGAAAAAGCACATTCATCATTTACAGCAAGGTCTATAAAGAAAGAAAGAATCTGCAAATGTGGCCTTCTGGGAAGCAGGACATGCATTGTGGAAGAAATTCAAATTCCAAAATATGGAAAACTGCAGGAAATGTAGGGAGAGGTGATGTTTGCAGGACAGGCTTTCAGACTGGAAGCTTTCCAGATGTGGGGCCATCTGCATGTGCTGCCTGCAGATCTCAGTGGTGCTTGAAATGTGGTCTTGGGCATGTGCTGGCTGAGGATGTGTAGCCTCTGAGCTTGGTCATTGACTCAGACCAATAATCAAGACCAAAATCTGGACTCTGCTAGTGCACTAGATCCTCAAAAACGTGGCCCCCCAACTCCCACTAAAGCTCTGGTCCATGCTGACATCTTACCCCTGCGCTATGCTTTTCTGTTGTTTCTGTTTTGTTGTGTGTTGCTTTGCCTTATCATCCACTCTCACTCTAAGACCTTGACCCCCAGACCAACGTTGACTGGCTTACTAGCTTCTACCCAAAATTCACAAATATGTCAGGTCCTCTGCTAAGTGGTTCTATGCCTTCTTTCATTTAGAACTCACAACATCTCTTACACATCAATACTAGTATTGTTCCTGTGTCCTTATGAATAATCTATGCATCATAGAACTTAGGTCATCTGTCCAAGGTTAACAACTAAGATAAGTGAAGAAGTCCTGCTGTTAATCTCTATTTACCCATGTGCAAAGTTACAGTCCACTGCCTCTTCCTTGTAAAGCCTCAGTCCCCAAGGCCTGCATGTGTTAACGTCACCCAGTATTCACCCTACCTAAGGTCACATCAAAGGTGTCTCTATCCTTTGAGGTCACCTTCACAGCTACGCTTACACTGAGAACTAGTTGTTATTGACTTGATAGGTCAGCCCTTCCTGGTGGGAAGAGGCATCATAGTCCCTGCTTTAATACCTCAGAATACCTCATCTGTGCCTTTCAGATATGCTGGAAGGTTAGTGAGGAATATATTTTGGGACAGAAGAGTTATAAGACACTAGGCCATACAAAGGATAACTTCCCTATATCCATATTTTTGCACATCTTATAAATATTTCAGTGTGTTTAGAAGTGGGAAATAATCCTTTTATTTAGAAAATCAGGCTTATAGAATCTCAAACACCATTCCTTCCAGAGTTTTTGGTCCTATATCCTTTTCTCCCACCCTTGCATGCAAATACAGTACATTAAAGATCAGACTGCCTGCAGCCACATCTCTGTGGTGTCCAATACAGTCAGATCTCAGAAGTTATGCAGGGTTGGGCGTGCAGGAGACTGCCTGGGAACACCAGGTGCTCTGGGCTTGGGAGAAGGACCCAGCAACCCCTAAACTCCTTAAAAAACAATGAACGATTGAAAACCCTATGAATAGCAGAGAAGCAATGACAATACTGTTTTGCCTGTTTTGTCTGTTGTATGGAGGGTCACTATGAGTCAGACACCAACTTGGTGGCACCTAACAGCAACAACAGCAAAACTCAGACTCAGTGCCTGTGTTATTGAAGGGGAATATGTGTGCATGGTGGCTGCAGGAGTAGGAGTGAGGAGAGGTGACCGCTACTGTCTCCTGGGCTTTTTGCTACAGTCAAAGAAATTGAGGCTGAGACAGTCTCAATTGTGTGACTCAAGGCCACACAATTTTCCAGATGACAACAGAGTTGCTGGTGAGTATTGGCACCTAGCACTGTGATGCTAACATGCACAGATTCATTCCACATATGCACCACCTTTTTACTTGCATGGGAGACAGTGCAACTGGCTTTTTTCTCTCCTCCCTTCTCTGATTCTGTGGGAAGAATAGCTTCTCCCTGTTTCCCAGACCCATCTCCCTGGGATCCCACCTGATACACACTGGCTGCTGCTCCAGATGGGGTTGCCTAGCAACCAAGCTCTGCAGGCTTCCTAATAGACAAAGGCTTTTCTTTCCAGTCCAACTGTTGTATGAATGCTCATTGTTGACAAGGGAAAAACTCCCTGCTGAGCATATGCTGTAATCGGAAGGTTGGTTTGGGGACTTGGTGCCAAAAGCTATGGACATCTTTTTGAAACAGCGAGAAGGAATGGAAGTTCAGCACCAGCTCATTTTATCACATGGACTCCTGCACTGGCTGAGTGACTAGCTTGGTCACTCATCAGAAATTATATTAGAACAGGCTTTTCATTACAGTGAAATCTGAAGCCAGAGAGTAAGTCACATCACCATCTTTTTGCCCCATAAGCCCTACCAAAATTTCTCTAATATTTCAAGGTATATATCCACACAGTCCGAAATAATTTCCTACCTATCTGCTATGTAGCTCAGATTTAAGTTGCTTTCAACTAAAAACTCTTTTAACATCCATCTCACTGGTTTCTAACATTGGGCCATCACCAAAGTAGACAAAACACTGAATGGCAATGCCACTTACTAGAAAATTAGATGACTCACCCAAAGATAGGAAAAAGGGGACAGTGTATTATTTACAAGCACTTTTTCAGAGTTCTCTCATCCCAACTCTGGAACAGATGAATCTTCATAGAGGAAATGCGATGTGTGGCTTGCCTGTAGAGATGGGAGGGCAGAGGATCACTTCCAAATTAGTAAATAAGCTTAGAGAAATGTAACAACATATTCTGGGTCACTCAGTAAAGCTGCCATCCTCTGCCCCTTCTGAATCAAAGCAGTGAGCCATGAAACCCTGCATTACTGCATATCTGTGGCTTTAGGATAAGACAACATACGGATATATTTAGAGATATATCCAAAGAACTAAATTTCCAGTAAGGATGGTTAATAAAATGCAATAACATATCCTACTACTGAACATGCAAGATTTTTAAGTCCTTTTCTTTTTCCTAGGAAAAAGTAAAATGATAACCTTAATGAGATTAATGGCTGGGATTTAGTTTAGTTGGTAGAGCACTGCTCTGCAGTCTCTGAAGTCCCAAGTTGGATTCCCAGCACCACAAAAATGGGAGAAGGACATGGCAATCCACTCCTGAGGCAATCCCAAAACAGTCAGCCATTGAAAACCCTACAAAGGTTGCTATGAGTCAGACCCAACTTGACAGCAACTAACAACAACAATGAAATTAAACATTGTATGTTTTCCACATGTGTATAGTTCTGTCCAGAGCCTAGCAGATAGAAGTCACTCCATAAGTGTGTATGGAATGAAGTAACAAAAATAAAGAGAAAACACATAAGGAACCAGCATTACCCAATGTAGCCCAAATAATCTTCATTTGAATTCCTTCTTTCTGTTGTCCAGTTATACTAATATGATACAATCTTAAGGTCAATCAGGGAGACCTTTCTAGCATTTTAACATTGTTAAAATCTTATAATACTTTCCAGAAGAAAAATAAAAACAAGACTAGACATGAAGGACTAGAAGCTCCCGATTGCTCCGACTGGGAACAGGAAGATGTTTCAGCCAAACCAGAAATGCCCTATGGCCCTCAATATTTTAACTCCTCCTCTTCTCAGTATGGACTGGGGTTTAGCTCAGTTGGTAGAGTGCTGCTGTGCACTCTCTGAGGCCCTGGGTTCAATTCCTAGCATCTCAAAAATGGAACAAGGACCTGGCAGCCATTCCCAAAACAATCCTGAAAACAATCAGCCGTTGAAAATCCTATGAATGACAGAGAAGCACTGACATAGTGCTGGGCATGGCACAGGGTCAGGAAAGGTTTTGTTCTGTTGTACATAGGGTTGCTATGAGTCAGACCCAACTTGATGGTACCTAACAACAACAAACTTCCACTCAGCATTATTCTACCCTTGAACACAATGATTATCAATTTGCTTACCTAGTTCTATAATATATTATTTTTATGGCATGCTGATAAGAGCATAGAGCATAATGGTAAAGGACATAAAATTTAGAGTCAGGCTTTCTAGGTTAAACGCCTCTTCTCCTTCTAAGAAACTCTCTTTTTTAACCCAGTTTCCTTATAGGCAAAATGGGAATTATCGAACTATCTAAGTTAGAGTGTGGCTGGAGAAAAGACAATCATGCTTTTAAAGCTTTCAGCTTGAAATGTGGCATATAGAGCTTGATGAATGTTAGTCATTATTTTCAACAGACTAATAGGTAGTTTGATAGATAATAATAATTTGAATAAGTAAATATTTGGCTTTATATCTTCTTTTCATTTGAAGAGTCCATGATTTTGGACAAACCCCAGGATGTTTTAGATTTTTCAATAAGCTGACGAAAAGAATTCCTACTATGCTTCTAAGGAGCAGCATTTAACAAAATTTAGCACCTTCTTAGGTCTGGGGAAAAATTTCCAGAGAAGCAGCAGTCTAGACCTTTTCCCCACGCCCCACTTCCTCCTTTTCCTTCCCATCCAGCCTGGGGAGGAGGAGCGACTCAGCACACACTGTTCCTACCCCGCCCCATGCTGGATGGGGATGTACCATGTTTTTCCATCACATGCTAGATTTTTCTAACACCATCTGTTCTCCTGAGCCCATGGTACCCAGTTTGCCTTGCTGTCACAACTTCATTTGAAAATGTCGAGATGAAATGTGATGAATGATTCTGAGGAATGTTGTTTACCTCCCAACCATCTACCGCTGAGTGGTTGGGAATTTGAGCACCAGTCCTTCCATACTAGGATTCTATGATTGTCCCTACTTAATATGCCACAGGGTTTGAGTGACAGAGGCAAGGGCTTCACCCAAAGAGCTTTAATCCAGTAATGATCTATGGCTACTAATCCTTCCTTAGCCCTTATTTACTGACTTAGTTTCCATTAGGCCCTATGTTAACCACCTTCTGCACATTGTAATGTTTAATCCTCACAAGGCCCCAGCGCAAAGGAAGATAATGTTAATATCCACATGGAAAGCTGAGAAACCATTGGTAGGAAAGATGAGTTAAAGACGAGTCTCAGAGTCCCAGTGCTAGTAAGCAGCAGTGTAGAAATGTGATCCTAAGCCATCTGTCCCCAGATGTATTGTCCTTGACCACTGGACACTGTTCTGCTTCCCAGAACAACAAATGACAGTTAAGTGGCATGCACTCTCCTGATCCACCATCAGGAACAGTGCTTCTCCTGCACTTACAGATCCATTTTGCTCTTGTTGTAACCCAAAGCTGGACATTCTTTCAGGGAAGAGGTCATGGAATACTTATGTACACACTTCCCCCAGTCACCTTTGACCTTACCTACAGATGCTCAGGAAATATCACTGGTACATGGCTTACCAGATACAGATGATCACCAGCACTATTCAACTATTTCTCTCCCAGATCAGGACATTTGAAAGGGCAAGGAGGTTTACTGAAAACTACTGTAGGATAATAGCTAGAAAATGAGGTCAGCCTGGGCCAATTGAACCACATGGTTGCTTTTTTTTTTTTTTTTTTCTTTGCAGTACTGGGGCTAGAATCCAGGGCCTTCTCCCTTGCATCTTTGCAAGTACTGAACCACTGAACTGCACGCCCAGCCCATTTTTCCACTTGTTATTTTTTTTTTTTTGAGACAAGGTCTCCCTAAATTATGCAGACTGTCTCTGGTCTCGAACTTGCGACCTCCTGCCTCTGCCTTCTCGGTTGCTGGGATTACAGGCATGCTCCACCATGCCCAGCCGGTTGCTTTGGTTTTAATACCTATTCTGCTCTGTCTGTTGCATGCGATGAGTTTCCTCTCTGCAACAAAGGTTAGGAGCAGCTTTGAAACAGGCACAATGGAACACTAAAAATTAAAGCTATCTACACCAAACACAAACCCAAGAACAGAGGCCATCAAAAAGACAACCTGGATGTCACCCTGATTTTGTTTACTCTTTTACAAATGTGTTTGCGATTTTCCCCCCTAGTCAGCAGATGCTACCTGATTTGTGCTCTGGCTAATGTCACTCATGTCAAGAGCGTTGCCAAATGCAGTGAAGTGCGACCAACACCAGGAACGATGAGAAGGAGCATGGCAGCTGGCTGCGTCTCCTTCTGGTAGGATTTTAATGAATCAAGGAGCATCCAGATAGAGTACATCTGTATGTGCTAGGAGCCAACCAGAGCACTCTCACCCCCAATTCTGAAATCACAGCGCCTTGAAGTGGGCTCCACCTCCATAGCAGCTGGGTGGTACTGAGCACAGGATGAAGCCTGAGAAACAGGAGAGGGAGGAGCAGAGCTGGAACAGAAGCTGTGCCCAGGCAGACAGCAACCCTGAGCTCTCCCTCGGTGCCCCCTACTAGTTTTGTGACTTGGGCAAAATGTTTGCTTTAATTAAGACTGTTAATTAATGATATGCAAACCAAATCTACCTTATGCAAAAACAATTTTAAAAAGCTTATTTCAAAGATCCATGGGGATTTTTTGGGAGCCAAGAACAGTAATACAGCAGGGTCCCTCCCAAAGGACTGCATAAGGGGCTCAAAAGCCACTGGAGAGACGCATTCCCCTTTTGCTGTTGCTTCTTTCTGTAATCTTCTTCTTTCTCTTCTCTAAGCAAATCAAGTCTTTTTTGTTTCCTTCCCACTCTACCTGGTGGAAGCCCAGACAGCCCAAGTTTTGACAGTATAGGTCCAACTGCAAGGAAAGGCTATCAGTTCTCATTTTCATTTCCATGTCTAATTCCCAGCTGATTCTCTGAAGGCCATAGTTAGTGGCTGGTATCTGCCCTTACCCCAAACCTACACAGTACACTGGACCCTCAGGCATCATGGCTGAGGTCCAGGTCTCCGGCCCAGGAGAAGTAGATCAGTTCCCCAGCAGGGAAACTATTTATGAGCTGAGACAAATTCTCAGAGAGTCTGTTTGCTTGTGTAACTTTATTCTCACTGTAGTAAAATCTGACCTCCTGCCCTCATGTGGTGATGGGGAGACCACACAAGGAAAACATTTGTGTTACTTAAGTCACCCTGTGGGTCAGGGATAAAGCAATCACACAGAGACCCACATCATCTAAACCCCCTAGGCGTACTTCTCCTTCCATGGACACAAGGTAGGTCAATGTCATTGCAAGAAGAAAGACAAAACTTTCCCAGTGCTAATGCTGGTAGAGTTAATTGACAGACCAAACCTCTCAGGTTTGTAATGAATTCCTTTATTTGCATTATGTAAATGTACTTATAAAATTTCATATTCATAATTGTTATCATTAATAAACTCAGTTGTTATTTCTCTAACAGAGCTCGAAGATACTTAATTACTAGAACTGTAAACAGAACATAAGGGGTACAGAAAGCATGAATATTTAGTGATGCTGATAGACTGTGTTCATGACCTGCCAAGAATATTAATATTGCTATGAATTTTGCCAGGACAGTGATCAACATGGGTAACAAATAAGAAATAAGAGTGACTTAGTGCATTAGTTTGTTAAGGAATGTCACTCCAAAAGGCAAGGACACATTTCACTTAGCTCTGTAATAATAACCAGCAGATCTCTTCTGAGGCCTAGAATGGCTAAGAGTTCAAAAGTGGTTGTGGTTAGGACAGGGCTAGAAAGTGAAAGAATATTCCAAAAGTATTTTATCGGTAGACCTTCCCACATGTGTCTGACCACATACCCCCTCCTCTCGAACCCTTTACAGAAATGAGTTGATGAAAAGAGATTTTAAGTCTAATTCTGACCCTGTGACTTACTTCTTTCAAATTCCTTGTTACAAAGGAGGTAGGATCCTACACCGATCCTGCCAGAGCTGATAGAGGGGGAATGCTCTGCCAATCAGCAGCCAAAAAGAGTTGACAGTCAAAGTTTCTGGCATGTTTTCCCCAGAAGGCCTGAGTGATTGATATATGTTTTGGGTGAACATGAGCTGTCTTGCACAGAACCACTGGGAGACTGGGGAGAGACTCCCTGCCCCCCATTCAGGGGATCAACATGAGGAGGCTCTCGATGGAAGAGAAAGACAGGAAGGTGCAGATGGGTGAGGCTGGTATAGTATGAAAGTGTGAATCTGAAGGAGGTAAGAAAGGAAAAGTAATTGTGAAGGACAGGAAGGGAGAGGAAAGGAGGAAGGAACACACAGATCACCTCCAACACACAGAGTCTGAAGAAAGCAGCAACTTGAGTGGCTGTTTCTTAAACGCTTAAAGCACAAGTACCAACATGCGGATGCAGACACACTTCTTTCACCCAGACACGCCTTAGGCACACAATCTCCTCGTCTTCCTCAACAGGCTTGTGTGCATGTGCATGCACACACACATACACACACTCACGCTCTCACTCATACTTTCCCCTCTGCAAATTTCCTGTTGTCCACAAGGGAAGTGACAGCACTCAGCAAAGCCATGTGAAATAAGATCAAAGGGACCGAGAGGTTTACAACAAGGAGAGAATGAATCAGAAAGACAGAAACATCTAACCAAATGCCAATGGAAAGGTCAGCATGACCGGCTCTGGCTTCCTAAAGCAACTGGCATTTTTTCTGTACTTCTGTAAATAGAACTGAAGATGGAAGAAATTCAGGTTAAAGGCTGAGTACTATCATTATCCAGATTGATGCCCATTTTGGAAAATTTATTTGAGTGATCTGTTTACCAAATGATACCATTCAAATGCTAACTGAAGTAGCAAGATATAAAAATATAAATAACAATCCAACTAAATCCATTCTCTCCAACTGAATATATGAATTAATTGAAACACAAACATACAAAGACACACTGAGCATCTATAACTATCAAGTATATCACTCCTAAGTCTCATATCCAGCTTTTTTTTTTACATGTATGTAATTTTTTTAATCAAAATTAAGGAGAGGAAAATATGTCACACGACTGAATGAACCAAGAGAGCTGGGATGAGATCTCATCTACTTCAATCATCATAAGATTTACTCCTTTTATTTCCCCTATGTATGTCGGAACAAAAATTTCCCCATTCTTAAAACTTATGAGCTATGGATTATACTGTCAGCTATTCACAAGACTGGACAATAGCAAGTCATTTATCACCAGGAGGGAGCATTAGCCCAGCTCCTCTCAACTGAAAGGGGCTTCTGAAGAAATCCCAGTATCTTCTCTCTTCCCTCCTTTCCTCTCTTTATGAGTTCTACTAAGTCATTATCCTGATAAGAATCAGCTCACCTGAGCAAGCTATTTGTAATGCAGTTAGTGACCTGATACCCTCCTACTCCATTGAATACCTTATTATATAGGGAAAGAAAAGAACAAACCTATTTTTCCATCTGTTCTGCAATGTCCAGATTAAAATAAATAAATCTCTACATTTTGAGAAGGTTTTATATTAGATTTCCTCTGTTTTGCTGACACAACACTGGATACAATAGCTATGTGGAACAATTTTCCAGCTAACTTCCTACAATTAAGCAAGGTAAAATGGGCAACTGTAGTCAAAATTCAGTCTGACAGTTCTGTTTGTCTTTCAGATGAGTAAGAACATAGCTTCCATTCATTAAAAAAGACAATAAAATCACAATTGCCAAAAGAAAAAAAATGACTTATCTTTGTAGGTGCTACTGAGATCCAAGTATGTAGGTACATACTTGTAGGTACATACTATGTAGGTACATATCTAAGTATGTACCTACATACTTAGATCCAAAGACCAAAAATAAGAAAATTTAATGCTATAAAGGCGTAGGCAAATGAGATAAATAGGTGATGGGAACGGGTTTGAAGCAATAGAAAGAACAAGGCTGGGATCCAGTTGAAAACTGTGGGCCTTGCTTAAGCACAGTGTAGTTCAATAATATCATGAATAAAACAGCAATAAAAAATGGAGCTTAACTAAATACTTCAATTGAATATTTTTAGCTTGTAGACTGCCATCTGAGTTGGAAAATTCTTTAAAGATTCTGTGGTTTTCAACTCTGACTCCACATTCACATGCATGGACAGCTTTTAAAAATAATGTCTATGCCTTGTAATAGACCAATTCATATCTTATCAGTATCTATAGGGTGATGACCAATTATCAGTGTGGTTTAATTTAATAAATGGGCAATTAAACTGGATAGACACTTTTTTAAATAAAGAAGTTATAAAGGCCAATTAATACATGAAAATGTTCACCATCTTTGGCCACCATGGAAATGCAGATCAAATCCACATTGAAATTCTATCCCACCCCAGTCAGAATGGTTATCATCAAGACAACAAATACCAGCAGATATTTGTGAGGATGTGTAGGGAGGGGGAACCCTTATTCATGCCTGGTGGGAAGGTAAATTAGTCTAGCCACTATAAAAATCAGTATGTAAGTTCCTCAAGAAATTAAATATACAGCTTCCATATGATCTAGTTATACCACTTCTGGGTATATACCCAAAAGAAGCTTTACCACTTCTGGGTATATACCTGAAAGAATCAAAGTCAGCTCACTGTAGAGATATCTGTATATCCATGTTTATTGCTGTACTTTTCACAGTAACCAAATCACGGAATCAGCCTAAGTGCCCATCAATGGATGAACAACTTAAAAAAAAAAAATGTGGTATATATACACGATAGAGTTTTACTCAGTCATGAAGAAGAATTAAATTTTATCTTTTCTGGGAAAATGAATGGAATTGAAGATCATTAGTCCATGTGAAATAAAACAGTCCCACAAGGACAAGTATAGTATATCCTGTTACAAAACATTTGTTAGTCAAGTTTTGTGGATGTAAGTAAAGCTTCTACTGTATAAACATTTTTGTTCAAATCTTCTTGTGGAAGTGTATTTTGATTTCTCTTGGGTAAATATTTAAGGTGGAATTTCTGAGTCACAATGTTGGTATATGTCTAACTCCATGAGAAACTGCCAGAGTGTTTTCCAAAGAGGATATTTCATCTTCTCTGAGTGCGTGTGAGGTCTAGTTGCTCCACATCCCCGTTGATGTATACCATTATAGTGCAATGGTATACTTTGCATTTCTCTGGTGACAAATGATGTCAATCTCTTTTTCATGTGTATAGTCATAAAGTGTACATCCTTCCTTAAGTTTCCAGAATTTTTGCCCAGTTGTAAGGAAATGTGTTGTGCTTTTATCGTTTGTTCCTCACTTATTCTAAGATCAACACCATTGTCAAATACTTATTACAAATATCTTCATCCTAGGGCCGGGCGTGGTGGCGCACGCCTGTAATCCCAGCGGCTCGGGAGGCGGAGGCGGGAGGATCGCAAGTTCGAGACCAGAGGCAGTCTGCGTAATTTAGCGAGACCCTGTCTCAAAAAGTAAAAAAAAAAAATGGGCTGAGGTGCAGCTCAGTGGTCTAGCACTTGCAGAGCATGCAGGCGCGAGGCCCTGGGCTCAACCCCCAGTACCGCAAAAAAAAAAATAAAATAAAAAAAAAAAATAAAAATCTTCATCCAGTGTTTTTGAGAAAAGGTCCTAGGCTTTCCTCAAATAGCCTAGGCTGGCCTCAAAATTGAAGCCCTACTGCTTCCATCTCCCAAGTGCTGGGATTATAGGTGGGTGTCACCAGGCCCAGCCAAAGATTCTATTTTTCAGTACTTGGTGGTTGAACCCAGGCAGTGCATATTCTTTTGCAAGTGCTCTACCACTGGGCTGCACCTCCAGACCATTTTTTATTTTTATTTTTATTTTCAGTCATGGTCTAACTATATTACACAGGTTGCCTCTGGCCTCAAACTTGCAGTCCTCCTGCGTCTGCCTCCCAAGTGGCTGGGATTACAGGCATGTGCCATCATGCCAGATGTTTTTGTTGTTGAGCAGAGTTTGTTTCTTGCCAGGTTCAGGGTTTTTAAAGTTTTTTTTTAATGAAATCTAATCTAGTTTATCAATTTTCCTGTAATTACTACTTCTAAAGAAATATTTGCTTTCCACAAGATTGTAATAAATTCCATATTTTCTTTTAAAAATTATCACTTTTGCTTTAATTTAATGAATAGTTCTATAATTTATCTGATTTAATTTTGATAAAAATGCTTTTGAAAATCATGGCTGAGATTCATGGTAATACAACACTGCCTTGATTACTGAGGCTTTCCAGTAAAGTCTTGATGTCAAGCAGTGTAATTCATCTGACTCTTTGCATTTCATACTCTTTGCCTTTTCATATAAATTTTGGATTAAGGTTGTCTGTTTCCCCACAAAAATTGAAATTTTGTTTGTGATTGTGTTTCATCCATTAATATTAAACCTTCCAGTTCATTAAGATGTAACTGCCATCTCTCCACAGTAGGTACTTGGGAAGAGAAATAATAAAATGAGGAAATGTTGTAAGGAAATTATATACAGAGGTAAAAAGAATGAAATGGAGTTACAAGAGAGAGACTATGGAATATTAAATATACTACACACTACCACCTCCAATTTGACTTGATTTAAGCTCATTAAGAGTGAAGTTCCACTTAAGCACTTGAAAAGAGAGTCTGGTAGTTCTCTGGTGATTAAACACAGAGTAGGCACATGACCTAACAATTCCATTTCTAGGTATACTCCCAAGGCAAATGAAAGTATATGTGTGCACAAAAGCTTGTATGATGATGTTTATAGCAGCATGATTTATAATAGCTAAAAAGTGAAAACCACCTAAATGTCTATCAACTAACAAAGAGATAAACAAAATGTGGTATATCCACACAAAGGAATATTATTGACCATAAAAAGTAATAAAGCATATTATACCCTATAACAGGAATGAACCTTAAAATTTATGCTAATAAAAATAAGTTGGTCACAGAAGATCATATATTATATGATTCCATTCCTCTGAAATTTCCAGAATATAAAGTGTCTGTAGACAGAAAGTAGATCCATGATTGCTCAGGGCTGGAAGAGGGGGAAATAGGGGCAGAAGGGTAGGATAGCTAAATGGTATGAAATGTTTGAGGTGATAAAAGTGTTCTAAAGTTGACTCTGATAATAGCTGACATATTGGTGAAAATACCCACAACCACTGAATTCATACATCTTATGTTCAGAGATTAACATAATTATATAAAATATAAAGCTAAGGAAAGCACCCCTGACCACTGATACATTTTTTTAAGAATGGAGATATTGGAGAGGGATTGTATTCATATACAATATAAAACTGACAAAGTGCTCTACAGCTGCAGTATAAAGCAACCACCAGGACCCCCTGTGCATTATGGAGCAGGGAGAAGTTGGCTGCAGCTTTGGCCACAAGATGGGAATGATGAGGACTGTGGATAGAACAAGAGGTCATTTCCTCTCTACGTTTTGGCTATTAGACCTGTGTGTAAAAAATTCAGTGCTCACTTTTTGTATTTAAATATTAAAAATTATTCCAACTGAAAGTTAAAAAAAGTAAAAGAATAAAATTATTGTATTTTCCACAGCACAATGTCTGACACATAAGCAATGTTCAATAAATATTTATTAGAGATAATAAAAAGTAATTTCATCAGCAATAGGTCGCTATTACGTCTTAGTGCTAGGCTACAGTGAGGGAGAGAGATGCTTTTAGAAGAAAAATAAAGTACCTTGTGTTCCCGTATGTATTACCATGTGCTGATTACATGGAACACCACTTACTGTTCTCAATTTTATTTAACCAAACCTTTATGTGTTTGGAGCCCTTTCCTGTAATGCTACTTCAGCCATAATTACTGGCATTTTCAGCATTGTCCTGCAGCATGATTTTTGGTAAGACACTAATTTCCTAGCTTGTTTCTAGTACAATTCCTGAACTCTACCTTGAGAAGCTGATTATTGAGAAGAACAAGGGAAGCAAAAAAGAATATGACTAAAAAGTATAACATGGCTATAAGAGCAGTACTTTGACATTTTTGCTTCCTTTATTTTCAACAGGAAAAGAAGAAATGTGTTTTACTCTATCAGTAAGGAACATTGCAATCAATAATACCACAATTATAGGTTGCATTCTTTTTTCTCAAATATAAGATATTAACATCACTATTGCTGTTTGGGGGGAAGGACCTGGCAGCCCACTCCACAAATAATCAGCCATGGAAAATTCTATGGATCACACAGAAGCACTAACATAATGCCAGGCATGGCACAATGTTGCAGACTATTTCACACTGTTGTACATAGGGTTGATATGACTCAGACCTAACTTGATAAACTCAACAACAATAATTGGCATTTTGTTTTTCTTATTTTCCTTCTTTAAGTCACTTTAATTCTAAAATGTTAAGATAGAAAAGGACCTTTGAAAGCTGGGTGAAGTGGTACACACCTGTGATCCCAGTGCCTCCGGAGGAAGAGGCAGGAGGATAGCAAGTTCGAGACCAGAGGCAGTTTGAGTAACTTAGCAAGGCCCTGTCACAAAAAGTAAGAAAATGGGCTGGGGGTGCAGCTCAGTGATACAGCATCTGCCAAGTATGCAAGTTTGAGGCCTTGGGTTCGACCCTCAGTACTGTTAAAAAGAAAGAAAAGAAAAAAAAAGGAAAGAAAAGAAAAGAAGAAAAAAAGACCTTTGAGGTCTTTAGCCGTGGGTTACTCAAACTTCAGCATGAACAAGCTGTAGAATCGGAGGCAGCAAAGATAGAGTGAGGGGAAGATCCTAAATAGCTTCCACACAATGTGCATAGTGCTGTTTCATGGACCACACTTTGAGTAGCAAGGTTTAAGCTCACTATTTTTATGTTATAAATGAAGAAACTGAAGGATGGAAAATATTAGCTCAAGATCACAAAGTTTCCCTGAAGAAAGAACAAAACCAGAAAAGAGGTCTCTAAATCCCAACTCAAGCTCTTTTCACTATACAGCATAGATCAGAAACTCAAAATGCATCCCCCTTTACTGTCTAGTCATTAGTCTTGGGGTGTTTTTTAACAAGTGAAAATTCTCTACATGTTTTTTTCCCCCCTCTGCCATAGCAAATTCTCAAGGATATGAAGCATGAGAGAACAAAGCAAAACCCACTCTTGGCCACTAGGGACCAGCTGTTCTCTTCCTAAATGCCCACTCACCATTCCTGCTCTACCTCCTGGCTTCATCAGCGTATAGCTGGAAGGACAGATATATTTCAGATTAAGCAAACCACACTTATAGTAGATGTGTTGAAGAAAATGATGCAAACTTTTCAAGTTTGAACACCCTGTGATTTCCAACCTTAGCAGTAGTGATAAATGAAGGATTTTATAACTGGTATGTATTTCAACTCAATAGACCTTGATAGCATTATATGCCTATGTTGGTAAATGCATAGAACCTTCTTGAAAGATTAAATAATAACGTTAATAATGATGAAATGTGGTGACAATTTAATAGTTAAATAGGAATGTATACTTGTGGTTAGGGAAAAGCTGAATGGACTTTAATTTCCACACACTTAAGCATTATTTTTGTTTTTACTGTATCACTTTAATGCTTAAAAATCAGAAATGCTTAAAGAGTGTTAATAAAAGGTAGGGTACCTGATTGTAATTTCTTAAAATGTCTGCAACAACTTTTTAGTTATGCTGTGTCTTCCAAACCCCACAACTCGCCATTTAAGATCATGGTCTGTTTCCCTGCCTATCGAAACTGGAAGGATTGCAACTTTTCCAATCAAAAGAGTAGAAGGAAGTGATGCTCTATGACTTTTCAGGTTGGATCTTAAGAATATGGCTTCTATCTGACTCCTTTTTGGGTTGCTAGATCTGAGACGCCAACCACTGTGCTGAGGAGGCTCCCACTCACCCATATGGTGAGGCTCATGTAGGGAGCAGACGAGGTCCCTCCAAATAGTCTCCATTGACCACCACACATGCTAATCATCAAGTCTGCATATGATCCAGCCTTCAGAACTAATCCTCTATTGGGCACAGATATCACAGAAGAGAGTTAAGCCATCTTCTCCATGCCCTCTCTACATTCCTGATCAGAGAATGTAGAAAATAATGGCTATTTTACATCCTAAATTTCAGAGTAATTTGTCATACTTGAAAGATTTCAGGTATTATAACTTGAGAATGATTCCTCTCTAAAAGAACAGATTTCACACCAGGAATTAAGGTGCAATCATAACATAACTACTTAACCAGAGGGAGTGACTTTGGAATTTGATGATGAATAGACTGGAAAGATATTGAAAAGAGTGTTGGTAAGAACTCAAAAGATCTTCAATAATTTGTCAGTGGAATCATGATAGCCCTTAAGCAGGTTGTAAGTGAAGCATTAAAGAAAGGAAAGAAACATGTTACCAGAAGCTGAAGAATATAAGACCCTGTTAGGTAGTGGCAGACAATTTAGAAACACTATCATCTGTGGTAACATAGAAACTAGAAAACACATTGAATGACCTGGATAACTGAGCCTTAGTGATTTCCAGGTGGTCTTGAAAGTGCCTCCTGGTTCTAGAGGCCACTAGATCAGTGTACAGAAAATGGAAGATAATAGAGAAGTGCTAAAGAAAGTACTACTGTACATAAACTAGCTGCAGATTTCCATGCTGGAAAAATAACTCTGTTCTTTATTCTAAGCCTCTCCAGATGGTAAATGATTTTAAAATTAATAAATGGCTTTAGTGCAGACATCAAATCTAGGGTGATGCCAGGAAAACATGATCTACCGATAAAATGCAGGGCATGACTTTAAAATTCATTGCTAAGATCTTCAAAATAAATTACACTTGTCTTTTACAAGCAAAAGTCCATCGAAGCATTTTCAGGGTGTGTTGCACAGATCCTTTCTGCTTACATAAGGGATTTCTAATAGTCTTTTTTTACCTACTGCTGTGCTAGGGATGGAATCCAGTGCTGGGGACATACTAAGGAAGTGCTCTACCACTGAGACACATCCTCAGCAATTTGTTTTTTGAGACAAGGTAGCCCAGGCTGGCCTTGAACTCTTGATCCTCTTGCCTCAGCCTCCTGAGAGCTCATGCCACCATGCCAACAGCCTGAGAATCTTAAGAGCATTATCTCCCTGTGGCCGTTCAAAATGTCTAAGGTAGATAATGGCCTATCACAGTGATATTTGTAGTAATAGCTTGTGTCTGATGAGTTACCTCAATAAATCAATATGAAATCTGCAACAGTAATAAGAAAATTACTATATTCTTTTGCATATTCTCTTAGAGGAAACTGCTGCCAACCATTTCTTGTAGAAATGGAAGGATGGCTCAGAGGACAGAGCTAAGAACCCCTGAGAAAAATCATTCACAGGCTATCATTCTGAGAACCAACCAAAGAATTGGCAACATGTGCCTACTGAATTTGAGAATCTTCATGGACGAGGGCCTGTGTACTTGTGTCTGTAATGGTCACCATGTGCTTGCTCCACAATATGTTGAGTGTATATGGGGAAGACAACTGCCTCTACAGTTTATAGAATCGAGAGAAATTAGACCTAAGAAGTTATATTGAGGAACTGTGCTGAAGGCATGTCATTCTGTCCTGTATCTGCTTCAGAGATGGTATCCTGGACCTCAGACTTGAGCCTAATATGGTAGTGGGCTGGTATCTTCCTAGGAGAATACTGACAGAGAGGGCAGGATTTTTGGCAAGTGTATTGGAAAAATGCCTGCAGCCTTAGCCCCGTGCCATCAAATCCCATCAGATCTCGGAAGCTAAGAAGTGGCGGGCCTGGTTAGTACTTGGATGGGAGACCACCTGGGAACATCACGTGCTATAGGCTTGGGAGATGTATCTAGCAACCTATTCCCAAAAATCAATCCACCATTGAAAACCCTATGAATAGCAGAGAAGCACTGACAGTAGTGTTTTGCCTGTTGTATAT
Organism: Pedetes capensis; assembly: GCA_007922755.1. Taxonomy (NCBI): domain Eukaryota; kingdom Metazoa; phylum Chordata; class Mammalia; order Rodentia; family Pedetidae; genus Pedetes; species Pedetes capensis. The sequence continues at coordinate 24,956 of VMDO01016581.1, forward strand.
AGGGTTGGTATGAGAAGGATACCAAATGGACAGCACCTAACAACAACAACATTGGAAAAACATGAATTATTGTGGCAAAAGAGTTGAGTGTGGAAGATTGCGTTTTTCAAAAATAGTGACAGCGATATTTTAAATCACATATTCTCTTCCATAATTGTGCCTTTTCCCACCAAATTATGCACCCTATATTTCCTCTCCTTGAACCTACACTCCCTTATAAATCCTTTTACCAACAAAGTACATATATATGTATGTATATATATATATATATATATATATATATATATATATATATATATATATATATATGTATGTATGTATATATAAACATAGTGGTGCTGGGGATCCAACCCAGGACCTCATATATGCTAAGCAAGTGCTCTACCACTGAGCTACATCTCTACCCCACAACAAAGCATATTGACAGGATGTTTTGTGGCTTCAAGGTTAGTTCTTCAAAAAGATACAGCTTCTACCTCCTGTGTTTAGAGTGTCTGCCCTAGAGGAGCCAACAGCCATTCATGAAAAAGCCCAGACTAGCCCATGGAAAGAAGACCCTGAAAAGAGGAACTTAGGGTGACAACCAGAACTGTGAGTGAAGAAACCAACAGATAATTATAGCTTCTAGCCTTAAAGTCTTCCTTTGGGGTCCGTAGACACCAAGGGAGCAGAGACAAATGATCCCTGAAGGTCCAAATCTGCATTCCTCATCCACAGAATTTACGACCATAACAAGTGGTTGCTTCACATCACTAAGTTTTGGAGTAATTTGTCACACAGCATTAGATAACATTATATAAAATAGCATAGCATTTGCAATAGCTTACATGCATCCTCCTATATACTAAATCATCTCCAGATTACAGACTAATACATGTAAATGCTATGTAAATAGTTGTTTACTGTATTTTAATGAATATGACAAAAGTCTGCACGTGGTTAATACAGACAAAACCATAGAAGTGCTAAATGTGTAGTACACATTAGCAACAACATAAATTTTTTTCTAATTATTTTTCAGCCAAAATTAGTTGAGTCAGTGCATATAGAACCCATGGATTCAGAGGACTGACTGTACTTGATTTTCACAAAAAGACACAGCAGATACTTTCATGTCTAAATTTACTTTATCCATCTTGTGGTAAGGATCAGTGGTCTAAAACCACAGCTTTGGGAAATTAAAATGACTTGATCAATGTTATCCACTAGTGAACAACAAAGCCATGACTCTGAAATAAATTTTCTGACCACAAATCTAATGTTACATGAAATGCTAATGCTAAATTCATGAGTGCTCATGAAACTCAGGTGTGAATTAGAGAGTTGGTATTTCAAAGGGAGCACAAACAAGTGCCCCTAGGAACAGAAATTCTTATGACTTAATAGAGCGTGGAGAAACGTTTTGCTTACCATGTTTGTGGAAGGTTGTCATTTAACTGCCCCTGAATGTTATAGAAAAAAGGAATGCATAACTTATATTCAAATCAACTAGAATGTCAATTCTAGGAAAGTATGAAGTTTTTCTTGTTTTATTTGATATTATATTCCCAAAGACTAACACAGTATCTGGGGTTTGATACAGGCCCAGTAGCTTCATGTTACATGAAAAATAGCAGGAATATTTCAAAAGTGATCTTTCCTATATTAATTGTAAAGCTCTAGTCAGTAAATTCAAAATAAAGAGCAAGAAATTGAGTTTGAAATCCTATACTCAAACCTGTCAGGCCATCTGAGCCCATCAGATCTTGGAAGCTAAGCAGGGTCAGGCCTGGTTAGTTCTTGGATAGGAGACCACCTGGGAACACCAGGTGCTGTAGGCTTGGGTGAAGGACCGGCAACCCACTCCCAAAAAAACAATCCACCACTGAAAACCCCATGAATAGCAGAAAAGCATTACCAATACTGTTTCGTCTGTTGTACGTAGGGTTGGAATAAATTGGACACTGACTCAATGGCACCTAACAATAACAACAACAACAACAGGACTTTACATCCTTTGCCTCAGGCCACATGGCTACTTGATATCACAGGACTATATAGGCACCTCCTATTTCAATGTCCATCTTCTGAGTTTGGCTAAGTTCATTACTACCAAAGAGCTATGCAAATTAAAAGACAGATTTATGAAAACTGACATGATATCAAAGGAGGACAGCATGTCCCTAACCTTTGAAAACAGGATCACAGAGAACAGCCAGTCCCTCTCACCTTGTTCTCTGGGTTATTGCTTAAAGCTTTTGAGGACACTGCTGATTTGTGTCTGGGTTTCTTGTCATGCATTGAGATTTAGGAAAAATTTAGGAGAATTTCTCAGCCTTGGAGATAAAAAGAGGTAAGATTTCCCCATAATCTTACCTTTATTAATAGCTAATGTTTACTGAGTGATCAAGGGTCATGCATTAGAGTAAGGGCTTTAACATCCTTATCCTATTTCAATTCCTCATCAACAATAAGGTAGGAGCAACCAATAGCATCTCCATCAACAGATGAGGAAAATAACTCATAGAAATTGGAAACCACATGACGCAAATCAGTCAGTCTATTAGTGGCAGAGCTAGGATTTGAACTTAGGTATGTCTGACTTAAAAGTCTACAGCATAGCTTATAAAGAGAGAAGTATCCAGTTCACCATTATAGGTGTAAGTGATCTATCCCATTGAGACAACCCTGGATTCTCCTTTTCCTTGAGACGGGGTTCTACGATGAGACCCCCATCTAATCTAAGATCCCTTTTGACTAAGGGGAAGTAGTCTTGCCAAGAACACTCATTAATACTGGCTATTACTTTCTGGTTTCCCTTATTTTCTCTGGAATTTCTTTTCAGTGGTACATTTCCTATTGCATATTAGGTCTGAGGATTCATACACCTCCTTCAGAATACCCTCCTGCCATTTTCTATTGTGAGAAACAGGGTGAGGAGGAAGTCAACTGAACATCATTTGGCCAGCTGGTCTGTGGAAGTCTGAGCATCGGAGCCAAGATGCAGGTCCTAGGGATGGAGGCCAAAATCCTACCAAATTTCATTTATTTTCTTTCAAACGTCATTGCAGTGGCTCTAGACAGATGTCTGGCAGGCTACATCTGAGGATATTTACTCCACACCTACCCACAGATGGCTTTGCCAACTTCCACAGCACAATTTCTTCCCAAAGCTTTAACTTATAGCTACAGGATCCTGGAAGTTATAGCTGAGTAATTATTGTTATTATTAAATATTTATATCAACTAATGTTTGAATGCCTGTAGTTGTACCACTGTGGCATCTGATCCTGTCAGACCTTGGAAGCTAAGCAGGGTCAGACCTGCTTAGTACTTGGATGGGAGACCACCTGGGAACACCGGGTGCTGTAGGCTTAGGAGAAGGACCCAACAACCCACTCCAAAAAATCAATCTGCCATTGAAAACCCTACGGATAGCAAAGAAACACTAACAATACTGTTTCACCTGTTGTATGTAGAGTTGTTATGAATTGGACCCTGACTCTACTCCAGAGCACCTAACAACAACAAAGTTTGAATATTCATACATCAGGCAATGTACGAAACACATAGCAAAATTACCTCAATCCTCACACCAACTTTTTAAAGTAGGCTTTGCTGAAACTCCCATTCTACAAATGCACAAGCTAAGACTCAGTGTGTCCAAGTGACTTGTCCAAGGTCATGCAGCTATTAAGAAATGAAGTTGGTTTTAAAATCCAAGTACTCTGACTCCATAATCTATATTTTTTCCATTGCACTCTAATAGTTAATGGAGGTAATCATGATCATGATGAAAAAGATCGTGGTGGTATAGTCATGGATAATATTATTAAGGATAAAAACAAACAGTACAACCATAGTCCTCACATTATGCCAAGTGCTTTACACACACTCTTTCATTTAACCCTATAGTTCTTCATGGAATACCTTCATTGTAGCAGAAGAAACTGAGCTTTAGAGAGGTTGAATAACTTGCCCAGTGCTATACAGACAGACAGCACCAGAATGGTGTCATTGTTAGGTCATTGTTAGGTACCCTCAAGTCAGTGTCTGACTCATAGAGACCCTATGCACTACAGGCAAAACACTATTGTCAGTGCTTCTCTGCTATTCGTACAGTTTTCAATGGCTGATTGTTTTTTAGGAGTAGATTTCTGGGTCCTTCTTCCCAGGCGGTCTCCCATCCAAGGACTAACCAGGCCCGACCCTGTTTAGCTTCCGAGATCTGATGGGATCTGATGCCACAGTGGTACCTCTACAGGATCAATCACCATTGCCACCATCTTATTTTCAAGCTGAAGAAACAGTTTCAGAAAGGAAAATCTCCAAGCCCCTCCCTCTAGAGTGTTATGGTTTGAATCTGAAATGTTCCCCAAAGGTCAAGTTTGAACTCTAGGTTCCCTGGTGGTGGTGGTGGTGTCATGGTCAGCTATGGAATTCTGGGAGGTGGGACCTAGATGGCGGAAGTAGGTCCCTGGGGGTGGGCCTTTGGCTTATTCATTTTTGTTTTTGGTTTTGTTCTTTGTGTTTTTGGTTTTTGAGACAGGGTTTCACTGTGTGCCCCAGGCTGGCCTAGAACTTCCTGGCCCCAAACTCATGTTGATCCTCCTGCTTCAGCCTCCTGAGTGCTGGGATTACCCCTGGCTGCCTTTGGTAGTTTTATGTGAGGCCCCCAGATCCAGGAAGTGCTGTGTGATTCCTGAAGGCAGCATGTGAAGTCCTCCACCATAGGCCCAGCTGCTCCACTGTACCTCCCTTCCTTGTGGACTGAGATCTTCTAAACCACAAAAGAAATAAACCTGTCCTTCCTCCTTAACTTGTTCCGTTAGGTATTTTGTCACAGTGATGAGACACTCAGAGTGAGAACACTAGGAATCCCAGGCTGAAAGCCTTCAGGCCTGGATTACCAATTCCCAGAATGCTCTCTCCTTAGTACAACCTCAGATGAAACACAACCAGATTTTGTTTTAAGGAGTGAAGGAATGTTCTGAGAAAGTGGGAGACAAAAGGGACCTTGGAGCCAAAAAATAAGAATGGAACCATTTCTTAGCTGCTTCTTTCTGACAGAGAGATTTAATTTGTTTTAGGCTCCGCCTCCTTCACTGGGGAGCTTATTATATGATTGGAAAGTTTTGCCGTCAGGGACTAGTGCAAGAGTGCACATAGGCAAGAACTAAATGAGACTATAAAATATTAAGTGCTATCATTTGAGACTGAACAGATATCTCCCTGGGTCAAAGTAATAAAAAGTACTTTAATTAAGAAGGTGGCACATAAGATTGGCTATGAAACAGGATTATAACAACTTTATTTTTTTTACTATGTTCTGACTATGAACTAAGTCCTGAGATAGATAATTTATATGTACTATTTCATCGAAGGGGCTGGGATTTAGCTCAGTGGTTAGAGCGCTGCGCTGCAGTCTCTGAGTTCCCAAGTTCAATTCCCAGCACCGCAAAAATGGGAGAAGGGCCTGGCAATCCACTCCCAAGGCAATCCCGAAATAGTCAGCCATTGAAAACCCTATGAGGGTCGCTATGAGTCGGATACCGACTCCACGGCACCTAACAACAACAACAACAACAACAACAACAATTTCATTGAAGCCTTATGAAAGCTTATAAATTGACTATTATTGTGTTTTCCTATTCTAGAAGGATGGAAACTAAGGCCCAGAGAAGTGTAATAACTGTTTGAAAAGGTTAAAGAACTGGCATGTGACACAGCTCAGATTTAAACCCAAAGAGAGAGACTCAGTCCCTGCATCAAGCTGTGCCCTTGGTAGGCTGAGACGGCCAGGGTGGGACGGCTTCAATGAAAGCTTGCAGACCTACCTCCTCTACAGGAACTAATAATACAAGCATTCCATCACAAAGAATTTAGTATTTCTGGGGCCTATAATGAATATTTGGCTGTACTATGTTTTCAGATAGGTGGGGCCAAGCCACAACTTTGTAATTCAGAGAGGTTGAAGGACTTTCCTCAAGGTCTCATGTCCTCTAATTAGTTATCTCCTTACCTAAAGCAATGCCTCTTTCTCTATCCTGGTCTTGAGGCACAGATGACATTTCTGGACACATAAGTCTCAGGTAAATCACTCTCTTACCTACCTTGTTGCTGTTGTTAGGTGCTGTCAAGTTGGTATCTGACTCATAGCCACCCGATGTACAACAGGTGAAACACCATTGTCAGTGCTCCTCTGCTATTTATAAGGTTTTTAATAGTAGATTGATTTTTGGGAGTCGGTTGCCGAGTCCTTCTCCAGAGCCTACAGCATCTGGTTTTCCCAGGTGGTCTCCCATCCAAGTTCTAACCAGGCCCGACCCTGCTTGGCTTCCGAGATCAGACACCACAGTGCTATGGCTACAGGCATTTACCTACCTTACTCATACCAATTTTACCAAAGATTATAAATATGAATGCTGATGTTTATTAAAGTTCTTTCTCAGAAAACTTTATGTAAATACAAGGTATCATATGGAAACATAGAATAAAATAATTTGGACAACATTGTAAACATAGAGCCCAATGGAAATCAAAATGTTGGGCTTTTCTGCTCAGCAGAATGGTAGAGCTGAAGACACAGAAGTCAGATATTCCAAACCGCCCACCCTAGATAGGGCCAGCAAGGAGCAGAGATAAGTAGAATGTGCACAAGTTTCCACACATGGCTAATAGCTGACACTCCATTTGCAGATGTGCAGTTTGCTCTTCTTTCTTCTTCACTCTGCTGTCCTCTCTCTAAGTTTCTATCCCTGTATTAGGTCCACCCATTGCTTCTCCACTGCATCATTTCCCAGTTCCTCTGAAGCTATCTAGAGTCTGTGGCTCTTCAACTACCTGTCCTTCATTCTCACTGCTGACCTTTCCACCCTCTGCTCACTGCGGCACTCACACACACAGGTCTTGAAAGGCTCACATTAGCTGCCAAGATGCTGATGTGACACTCACATGCTATTGCTACTAAGTTAATCCTGACTGCACTGTGTAGAGCAGGCCTCCCTTTTGACAGTAAAGAGGCCTGAGAAAATTCTGAAGAAGGCCCCCTGTCTGTGTGTGGACAGGGAATAATAGCCTACTGTGACCCAGGAGCTTCCTTGTATAAAAATCCACTATGGAGGGTGGAGGGACTGAGAGTGACTGAGGGTGGAAGCTCATTTACATTTTAAATGAACACAACCTATGCCTAGGGGCAGGGCTTCAACCCAGGAATCTAGTCTGTAAAAGAGACCATTCCTTTTTTCTTTTCTTTTCTATTCTTTTTTCTTTTTTCTTTTTATTGGAAATTTTTAATGTACACCTTAATGTGATTCATTCTGACATGGTTTTCATTGTGACATTTCCATATATGCATTTTGATGAACATTATTCATATAGGTTCCCCCTTACCCTCCCCTATGCTTCCCTCCCTCCCCATCTAAGTCTTCTCTAACTTTTACTTGGTAATATTTTTCTATATGTCCTTGGGTTCCAGTTCTGTTTAAGATAGAAACTTTTCCTGTAATGGTCTTTATTTTTATCTTGTTAGAACAATTACATGCATTTTCTAGACCATTTAACTTGACACCATTCTTATCTTTTTTCCCCCTTTTATTTTGATCTGACCTTTGAATAGGATTTTTCCTTCTTATAATATTGAATCAGGTTCCACATGAGTGAGAACATGTGGTGTTTCTCTTTCTGAGCTTGTGTTCATTCACTTAAAATAATTTTCTCTAATTCCATCCATTTTGCTGCGAATGACCTTATTTCATTTTTCTTGATTGCTAAGTAGTATTCCATTGTGTATATATACCATCTTTTTTTATCCATTCTTCTGTTGAAGGGCACTTTGGTTGATTCCATATCCTTGCTATTGTGAAAAGTGCTGCATTGAACATGGAGATGCAGGTGTCTTGGTGGTATGATGACCCATCTTCCTTTCGGTAAATTCCCAATAGTGTTATAGCTGGGACATATGGTAGATCTATTTTCAGTTTTTTAAGATATCTCCATATTGATTTCCACAGTGGCTGGACCAATTTACAGCTCCACCAACAATGTAATAGTGTTCCTTTTTCACCGCAACCTCACCAGCATTTGTTGTTATTTTTTTATTGATCTTGGCCATTCTTACTGGTGTAAGGTGAAATCTCAGAGTTGTTTTGATTTGCATTTCCCTAATGGCTAGGGATGTTGAGCATTTTTCTTAACAAAACAAAACATCTTTCCTGAAAGTCAGCAAAGGAATATATTTCTGCTGCCCAAAGCTGTTACTATCTGTACATCTTTTAAGTGTATATTTAAGACTGTGTCTTCAGTAAAAGGCTAATCTGGGCCATAAAACCATGAGTTTACAGACTGAGTGACTCCGGAGATTCTCTGAATTTAAAATGCAAAGAACTCTACTGGGGACAGACTCCCCAGGCAACCTGCCAGCCTCCCTTCCCCTGTCAGAGAGGAGGAGGAAACAATGCTTGACAAGGAAGCCTTTGCAGAGGCTTCAGTGACCTCAAAGTCATTCCACAGAGAAAAATCCATTCCCTTCAGGCAGCTGGGCCGCATGAACTGAATGTGTTCCAGGGCAAAGAGTATTTGTCACTCAATGAAATTACATTTTTGAAGCAGAATGAATTGAAGACACCAAAAGTGTCATGAAAGAGAACCCTGGTGACAGAAGGGGCGAAGGATTTCTTAGCACCCAAAGAATTTTAATAGATTATTCAGCTTCTTCAACAGGTGTTTAGAGGGGCTTGGAATAATTGAAGTTTGCCAAGGTTATTTAGTAGATAAAGGTCCCTCTGAAGTAAACCTCCCCCCTAAAAAACAATCAGGTATGACCCTTCCAACTCTCATGACCACACCAAGGTACATATGAGGGGAAACCCACAAAAAACTGGAGACCAACATGAAAACAATGATTATCTTTTTCTTTTAGGTGAGAGAGATTGTGCCTCAGAATTTGTCCCTCCAGGTCAAAGGGTCAGCCAAAGTTTTTATCTGGACCTTTTTGAGAAGGTTGCATCAGGATTTGCAGAAGAAAATTCCGAGTTGTGGCAAACAGGTGACTGATTCTTCCACCATGACAGCACACCTGACCAAAAATGGCAGGACCCCACGCCCCTCCCTCCCTAGTCACCAGATCTGCATCTCACTCTGTGCAACATTTTTATTTGTTTCGCTGGATGAAGAAAGTCATCAAAAGGAAACGTTTTGCTGATCTGGAGGAGGTGAAAACAAACAAACAAACAAAAACAAAAACAAACAAACAAAAAACAGCAGAAGCACTAAAGCAGATCAAAATCAATGAGCTCAAAATCTGGTTTGAGAAGTGGAAAAAAAGTGTATTGCAACAATCTGACAGTACTTTGAAGGTGACTGAAGTTTGAACGTGTAAAAATAAATACACAATGTTATATAAGTAAATTCCTGGGTTTTGTGGGGTCCCCCCTCATATACTTATCTTCTATCCCAAAGAAAAACAACCCTGTGATACATTTCTTTTTTTAATCAAGGCGAGCATGTCTATCTGTTTTTCAAAATCCTTTTTTCCTATCTGTAAAACGGGAGAAAGGACGAGGCTGGTTTGCTTATCCTTCTTTCTGAGCTAAGATTTCCTTTCTCGATTACCATCACTGGGTAGGGGGCAAGAATATGAATGACCAGGAGAGTTATCAGGCTAATATGTAGACTAGCAGTTCCAAAGTTTTGTTCCTCAGCAACATATTTGGATTGCACACCCTCAATATGTTTACTTATAAATCCACACAAAATTAAAATGCAAATGAACATATTAAAATACATGTAAACATGAGATTTTCCAGTGTTTCCTCCTGTCATAAGAGGCTTCCCTCTGTGGGATTCTAATCGAATCCGGTGGGGAACATGTGCTTCCACACATTATCTTCTCTTCCTCAATGCACAAACAAGCTGGAACAGATAACACCAACTGACAATGCAAGTATATAAATGGAATCATGCACTATGTGGCCATTGTTTCTGGTTTCCCTCACTTGGCATAACTGTTCTCAAGGTTTGCCCATGGTCTAGCAGATATCAGTACCTCCTTCCTTCCTATAGCAGAAATATATTTCATTTTCTGGATATGCTTCATTTCATTTATCCATTTATCAGTTAATGGATATTCATGGCATTTCCCTTTTTGGCTATTATGGATATTGCTTCCATAAATATTTGTGTGAATGTTTTGCATGGCTCTGTCTTTTCATTTTTCTTTGGTATATACTCAGGTAGAATGGGGCAAGAAGAATATTTTAGTAAATATTGGCAAAAAATTTCCCAAATTCAATGGAAAACATTAAAAAGCTACACACACTTGAGACTATCAATAAAGTCTAAGGAGTTAAACTCAAAGACTTCTAGATACATGATATTTAAGCTACTGAAAGTCAAAGACAAAGAAAAAAATCTGGAAGGCTACAAAAAAATCTCTTCCCATACCAGGCTAACTCAGTAAGAACATATTTCTCATTAGAAACCATGGAGGAGAGAAGGCAATGGTGTGACATTCCCAAAGTGGAAAAAAAAAAAAAGAAAAGAAAGAAAAAGCAAAAGAAGAATATTTATCAATACATGCAGTAAAATCTAGGCAAATTAAGCTAGGTGTGGTGGCCCATGCCTGTAATCCCAGTAACTTGGCAGGCAGAGACAGGAGGATTGCAAGTTCAAGACCAGAGGCAGGCTGTAATGTAGCAAACCCTTGCCTCGAAAAGTAAAAAACTGGGCTGGGGTGCAGTTCAGTGGTACAGCGCTGGTAAAGCATGCAAGCACAAGGCTCTGGGTTCAACCCCCAGTGCTGAAACAAGCAACAAACAAAAAACCAGGCAAATTTATAAAAGGAGAAAGATAGATGACTAGTGGCTACCAAGGATTGAGGGGTAGGTAAAGAAATCTCTAATAAGTATGGGATTTATGAGTGGGTGAACATACTCAAAAATTACATAGCTGTGCTGTTTGCAAAACTTTGTAAATAAATTAAAATTCACTGAATTGTGTTTTAAAAGAGTGAATTTTATGATATGGAAATTGTGTCTCAATAAAGCTGTTAAAAACCAGAATCTAGCACAGAGTTAATGTGGTGTATAGTTTTGCCACTATTATTATTATTATTATTATTATTATTATTATTATTATTGCTGTACTAGGGGGTTGAACCCAGAGCCTGGTGCATGTTAGGCACGTGCTCTAACACTGAAGTGCACCTCCACCTCCACTTTTATTTTTTGAGATAGGGTCTCCATAAATTGCACAGGCTGCCTCTGTCCTTGAGCTCACCATCCTCCTGTGTCAGCTTCCCTAGTTGTTGGGGTTTTAGCCATGTGCCACAATGCCCAGCTTATTTTTTTAATTTTTATCATGGATTATCCTGGCTGATGGGTGATGGATTAATTGTTTGGGGGCAAATATTTTAAAGGACACAGCAGTATGTAAAGACAAGAGACAATGGCAAACTGGCAAAGGTAACTATGAAAATAAGAGAAAGTGTGCCCATATAGAGAGCAAAACACTGTTCTCATCAGGGAACCTGGGTGACCAGGTGATGTGATAGCCCCTGGAAAACAAATCACCATCAAGTCCCCAGCAAATACAGCTACACTCAGAGAGACCCCTTGAATACACAGATGATTTTCTCTTCCTGTCCAGCTGTGGACTCAAAAATCATCTCAATCAGATATCGCTGGTTCTTGAACAGAAGAGGAAAGACACTTTTGAAAGCTCTTAACTCATGTCGCAGTATAATTTGGAAGCACAACGCACAAAGATGAAGTATAATTTGGAAGAGAAGAACCAATTTCGTCTTGCAATCCAAGGGATAGACAACTGGCTTCCTGGTTCAGCAAAAAACTGATATTAGATTTAGGAATGGAAGTAAAGCTTTAAGGCCCATCCTGCAATAAGCACAGCTGCCTAAAGGCATTGAATTCCTGGCCCTTTCCTGTCAGTGGTTAACATGGGCAGGATACTGAGCAATCGCTGTGATTTCCATACAATGCCCTAAGGCAGCTCAAGTGGCCCGGTCAGATTATAATCAAGGTCACAGAGATCTTTTCCCCCACTGTAATGCTCCTCAGGGAAAAAACACTTCAAGTGCATTATTATAGATTGGAGATTTCTTCTGACAATAACAGGTTGAAAAAAATCTCCATCAATTAGGTATTAAAAATAAAGTCATTCCATATAGGAAATTCTTGAAGGAAATTAGAGTTAACACTTAATGAATGCTAATAATATTCAAGAATTGTGCAAATTACATGCATTTTTAAAATTTTGCCCTCACTGTTCCATGAGTTATGTATCATTTTCCACATTCTAAGAGACGTGGGATCACAGATACAAGTGGTGGAGCTAGGATTCAAAGCCAGACCATCTCATTCCAGAGCAGGTACAAATCACATTGCCAAAGACAAGCACTGTTTTTCCTTGTGTCAATGTGAAAATGTCTGAGCTCATGACATTCTAAGTCCATTCATGACCAACTTCAATTGACTCCTTCAGCTGATATTTACTTTACAGATTAACATTTGGTATGTAGCTCATCAATTAAAAACATAAGCACAATTTCCATCAAAATGTCAAGCAATGAAAAATTTAAGAAAATTATGTCTAACCTTTTAAGTGGATCATAACAAAGATGATGAGTTAGCTCTGAAATCTTTGAACCTAATAAGCAGACAACTGATATCTTATAGAATATAATACATGGAAGAGTAGAATTGCATGCTCTACTATGTGACCTAGAAAAAATAAGCACTGATAAATATGAAAATAATAATAATTAAGAATGAATTTTGACACTTTCACAAATATGTATAACTATAAAGCTCAATTTTATCAACTACTGAAATTCTGCCTTTAATGGCAGTGAAGAAATTTTGCAGTCAGAAAAGAGGAACATTTCCACCTTTAGAATAATGGCCTGGTCTATGTTCTTTTTGGTGGATGCCCTCCAATTGGGTCCGTCTCATGGCAACCCTCGTAAGGTTTTCAGTGGCTGATTCTTTAGCATTGCTTTGGAAGTGGATTGCCATGTCCTTCTCTCATTTTCTACAGAACTCATAAAAGGATCTTGAAAACTGTTTCTACTTGCTTTTAGAATTTCAGAATTATAGAGAACTAAGGTAATTCAACCTGCAGCCATACCACACTGGCATCTGATATTGTCTGCTGTCAGAATCTAAGCAGAGTCGGGCCTGGTGAGTCTTTGAGTGGGAGACCACTTGGATACCAGGTACTGTATGCTTGGGAGAAGGACCTGGAAGCCCAGTCCTGAAACAATCAACCATGGAAAACCTTATGAATAGTAGAGAAGTACTGACAATTGTGCCAGGTATGGCACAGTTTTAGGTAACGTTTTGTTCTGTTATGCATAGTGTTGCTATGCTATGGGTTGAACTCAACTTGATGGCACCCAACAACAGCAATGAGGTAATTTATTAGACAGAAAACATTTGAAATATGACAAAGGAACATGGAACCAGCTTCAAATGAAGGAATGACCACCCCAAATAGCAGCTGCATATTCCTTTCTTGTGGCTTCAGGATTAACATTGGGAAGTTAAAAGAAAGAAAAGTCCTATGTTCATATACTAATAGGGACATTACAGTAATGTATTTGTTTTTAATAGCCTGTAATTTGAGGTGGAATATACGTTGTTTGAGAGTTGTGGAGCAAAATACCAGCAATGTGGAAATCCATACACTCTGACCCACAGAGGCCTGCCCAGCTGACTTTGATATCATCACTACTGTGCCTATATGAAAGGGTAGATCAAAGTGATGGCATCTTTACTCCTGCACAGCTTACCTTCCACGGCCTTTTCTGGGCCACTGCAAGTATCTCATTATCCTGTCTAGATAAACTCCTAACTATTGAGAATAACTATCTAAAGTTGTTGTTACTAGGTGCCGTGGAGTCCGTATCAGACTCATAGCGACCCTCATAGGGTTTTCAATGGCTGTTTCGGGATTGCCTTGGGAGTGGATTGCCAGGTCCTTCTCCCAACTATCTAAAGACTGCTTTCTATTCCCACCCACAGTAATGAATCCCTCCTTTCTTGGAACTCATTTGCATGTGTTACTTGAGTCCCACAATGCCATCACTTCACCTCTATCCTAGACTAATCTGATTTCCCAAGCAGAGAAAGGCAGGTCTGCATCTTTTATTTCTCTTGCATTTATAGAAAAGGCCAACCTAAATGTGGGCACAGGGTCAACAATAGCACAAACACTGGTAATTTATGTTCCAATTAATAGGTTACTAGGTATTCCCACATACCCAATTTAGCTGAAAGCTCAAAACAACCCTTTCCTGCAGTTTTTGAGAAAATTGCAGTTGCATTTTTTAGTGATGTGGATATGTTCTCATTGCAAATGGGCAGCATGAGAACTACCCCAATGAACCTGACTTGATATAATTAGTTTGTCCTGATATGTGAGTTCATTGTGTTCCACTCCACTGTAATAAATGATTCAGCAATTATTGTTATTTTAACTTTTTTCCAGTGCTTCAAAGCCATGAAAAGGTGGGTTTAGGTTTGGACACTGGTGTGTCATGGTTTGAATCTAAAATGTTCCCCAAAAGTCATGTGTTTAAAGGTTGGGTCCCCAGTTGGTGACACTGTCCTGGGAGGTTATGAAACTTTGGGAGGAGGGTTCTAGATTTCTGCAAATAGATCATTACAGGGTGGGACTTTGGAGGTTTTAGCCCTAGACTTCCAGCTCTGGTCACTCTCTGTTTTCTGTTCCTAATTGCCAAGAAGTGAGGTTCTATGCCACAAGCTCTGCCTTTCTTGCTCTGCCACCTGCTGCCACCACATCTGTCTTGCCACAACTTTCTAGTTCACTCTGGTATTTTCTATAGTCTTTGGCATATATAAACACAAAGTAAGCACGTCATGGTAGGAGAAGGACGAGAGAAAGAATGGGACTGACTGGAAATGTTAGGCTGGAACCAGAGCCAAAGACCTGAGTTGTAAGTTCCTGTGCAGGGCTAAGGTGTGGCTCAGTGGAAGAGCACTTGCTTGGCATGCATAAGGCCATGAGTTCCATCTCTACAAAACCAAACCAAAATACATCACAAAAACCAAAAACACAAAACAGTTCTGCAGTTCCATATTTTATAGGCATTTAGGTGGATTTGACTAGACCCATTCTATGAGGTGGGTGAGAGTGTTAAGTGAGAAGATAGCACAGGAGAGCAGGGGAACATAATTCAATCACTCAGCCAGTCCAGGAGCAAATGTAAGACTGGAGACAAAGTGACCAGTTCTTTAACGGGTCTTCTCCTCACCTATGCTTCTCTGCGCAGACAGCTGTAAGGTTGTATGTGGCTTCTGATCAAAGACATACTATACTTTTCTGTGCATAACACAACCCTGAAATACCTTAACTGTATTTATCCGAAAACATACGTATCTGCTCTGTCACTGGAGGGAAAAAACTGACCCTGTAGATCTTCTGAGTCATTATGTCACTTGCCTAGGACAGTTTCGACTAAACTTAACATTGTCCTCCCATGCTGACTTGAGAGACTTTATCTTTTCTAAGACGAGTTGTGACAGACTAATGTTAGTCTTTACTAATCCACTAGTTCACTAAACTTTCCTTTTACATAAAATTTTAAAATCCTATAATTTTAATGTGGAATTTTCCTTCAATGCCTTTTTTTTTTTTCATCTGACTCATAACATACTTGTGAGTCTAAACAGAAACCATTGTTTCCTTCAGAATACCTGTAAAATGCTATTGGTTAGGCACTTCAAAACACAAACAAATGAAAATCTCTTTTTAGGTCTTGAAGAATTGCAGAAGGTGTTATAAAAGTGATGTGTCTGCCATGCTATAGGTATGGAGCTGGCCTTGGCAAGATAGTACTGAGAAAGTAGAGATGTCCTCTAATTGAAACTTTGAATTTAGTTAACAGATTTCTATAGAAGTCTTTGCTTTCCTGAGAATATGAGAGTTGGTTTTCAAGCACAACTCTTCTACTGACTTATGTTGTGACCTTGAGTAATTGACTTCCCATCTCTAAACTTCATGTTTTTATCACTTTAAAGGAAGGTCAGAGAAAATAATCTTTGTGGCTGTCTCCACTCTTGGCAAAGCAACTTTCCATGCCAGTTACCCCAAGCAAATGAATCAAAACCATGTGTCAGTTTTAAGACAAGGTTTTTAGCCAAACTAAGAGGTTCCCATTGAGAAATTCTGGAGTATCTGCTGCCTGGAGCTATGGTCCTGAGAGAGGGTGAAACAGGAGAGAGATGGTGACTTTTATCTCTTATGTGCAAGTAAAATGACCAGGGTAATTCCCGGGACTAAGAATGGAGTAAATAGTAAATCCTCTCATGGTGGATTTTGGGTATGTCTCACAATGTCTCACAATTCCAGATACTCTTTGGAAATTATACCCATAAAGACTCATTTTGAGTTTGTTTTTTCCCATACAGAGGCAAATCCTGTGGGAAGAGCAAGCTCTTAAGTCTGGGCTTGTTAGTGAGGGGCTAGAGAGACAGAGGAACCAGCAGATGAAATGGGGTGCAGAAATACTAAGTTAAGTACCCAACACTAAAGCTGTATTTCATTATTCCACAATTTGCCAAGGCTGATTCCCACACTTAGACCTCTAGGTGCAATAGTTGAGTACTTCAGATGGCTCTGGCCAATAGACTGTCCACTCCACCAAATCTTTGCCACCTGGGGCCTCACAGAAGACAAAGCTCCTTCATTCTACTTACCAAGTGACATTTTAGTTCTGGAAAAAGGAAGTATAGGATTTCAGAGCAAGACTCTGGATCAGAGACACAGCTGGAAGGGGAGCAGAAGAGACTTTCTGTAATAGTCAAGACTTAAAGTGATACAGGTGAAAACAGTCAGGCACAAGCATGGCTTTTGTGAAGACTCTGACAAAAAGATACTCCAGGAAATAGTGCTAAAACAAGACCCACTGTGGGGATCACAGATGAGGTGGGGAAAGTGTGGCACTTTTTTTGGTGAATGTTCTCATCCACCAAGGGCACAGATAGTGCCCAACCCACCAGCCTCTCCCATGATCCTCCTCAGCTATGGCTCTGCCCAAGGATTTGCCAGATCTAATCCACTCATTTTCAATTTGGTGTGAGTGAGGCACAGCATCGATAAAAGATTTTTTCAGGGGCACATGATTTTCAGTGGTACAAGATGGACTCAAAGATTGAGTATGTTGCTTAGTGGTAGAGTGCCTGCCTAGCATATGCAACACCCTGGGTTCCATCTCCACCATCACAAAAAGAAAAGACGCAGGGTGCAGTGACACACACCTGTAATCCCAGCGGCTCAGGAGGCGGAGGTAGGAGGATCGCAAGTTCCAGACCAGAGGTAGTCTGCGTAACTTAGTGAGACCCTGTCTCAAAAAAGTAAAAAAAAAATGAGCTGGGGGCGCAGTTCAGTGGTCCAGCACTTGGAAAGCATGCAGGTGTGAGGCCCTGGGTTCAACCCCTAGTACCACAAGAAAAAAAAAAAAAAGACAAGGAAAGGGAAGAGGAAAGAAGAGAAGAAAAGAGAAGAAAAGAGTAGAGTTTGAAGGAAAAGAAAAGGAAACGAAAGGAAAGGAAGGAAAGAGGAAAGGAAAGGAAATGAAAAGAAAGTACAGGATGCAAACTCTACCTTTCCTATATACAACTTTGCTGGTAGCTGTGTATATGACAGTCTTCCATCATATTTATTCTCCCAAGAATAAACTTATTTTTCAGAAACACACCAAGCTACTGGCAATGGCAGAATTCATAGGAGTAACCCATTTCATTCTCATAACAGACAAAGACTGAGGTTCTTATTAAAGGGAGAAACAAAAACAAAAACAACCTTGAGCTTATCTTGTCCTTTCTGTCAAGTGCAGAATTTCACACTGATTCATGTCTGTTCCCTTCCCACTGTCACATCTCCCACTTATAATTGCTAAATATGCCAGGTTCACAATGTTTCCCCATTTGGGTGCCCTATTTGAATTTGTGTATAAATACTCACTCCTCCAAATGTTCTATTTGAATACACAAAATATCCATTTCAGCACACAGTGCATAAATTCAGGGCTAGAGGTGGGCTGTATTGTAAAACAGCTCTGACTTCAGAGTCAGGGAGTAGAGGTGTACAGGTGGCTCAACTTTCTGCCAGCTTGGGACCTTGGAGAATCAGTTTCCCTCTCTGCACGTGGTTCCTGAGACCTCTCCTATTCCTCAAACTAGGTTTTTGTGGAGGAATCATATGAGGTATCATATGAGGTATAATATGAGGTAAAATTGTTTTTTACCCTTCACAATTCTTGCTTTGAGTTAAAAAAAAAAATACAACCAGGGACAGGTATGTAAAGAAATTACAAGAAAATTTGGGGTCACGTGGTCTGGACTCAGCTCTAACCTTTCCACCAACCTGCTCATGTTTTTTCTCTGGGCTATTGTATTCCCATCAATAAAATGAGAGTTGGAGACTAAATGAGTGCATATGTCTCCTCCCTTTCTGGAAAATCTGTTTTTCCAGCATTATTCACAGCCCTGTCATTGTGACCTGAGTTTAAGCATAGTTATACCCTTACCTGAATGAACTCAGAGCTAGGATCCAGCCATGTGGAACCCAGGACTCTTAGGCAAAGGAGTAAAACTTGGTGTATGTAATAACTAAAGCCTTACCATATTGGGCCTATGTCAGTTTCCTGGCCTTGATCTGGTTGGGTAAGATGTAGACATTAAGAGAAGCTATGAAGGATCCACTGGAACTCTACTATCTTTGCAACTCCTTATAAGTCGAAGGTTATTTCAAACTAAAAATGTAAAATCTACACTATTTTTCATAGGAATCACTTAATGTGTGTTGAAAATGCAAATTTTCCTAACCCTAGAGATACAGAAATGGCGGTCCTGGAGCACAGCCCAGGATTCCCACTTTCATGGGTACATCAAGATATTATGATGAAGACTTTTTCAGTGATCATAACTTGGAAAAACTCTAAGCTAAAAGAAATGCTGATCCATAATGAAATCAGTGATTAGAGATGAGTGTATGGAAAACACAATCCAAGACTGTGAAAAGGTTCTGGGATGAGATCTGAGTTCTGATTCTATCTTCTCTGGTTTCTGTGTAAAATTAGACAAGTGACTAATCATCACAGCCTCACTGTCCTCATTTATAACAGAATAAAATATTTACAGATCACTAGTGGCTATTCCTACAGAGTCTATAAGAACAATGTGCAGGCAGGATGCAACAACGTCTGTAATCCCAGGAACTGGGAAGGCTGAAGCAGGAGGATCACAAGTTCAAGGTGAGAGGTATTCTGTGCAAATTAGCAAGACCTGGTCTCAAATAAAAAAAAAAAAAAGAAAGAAAGAAAGAAAGAAAGAAAGAAAGAAAGAAAGAAAGAAAGAAAAAGGGGCTGATGGTGTCAGTAGAGTACTTGCCTAGCATGCGTGAGTCCCTGGGTTCAACCCCCTAGTGCTGCCCAAAATGGAAAAAAAAAACAGAAAAAGAAAAAAGTCTAGAATGGTGAAAAAAAGAGGTCTCCAAACCTCATATTGGCAGCCATAATGTCTCCTGCATGCCTGTTGTTGTTGTTGTTAGGTGCCGTCGAGTCGGTATCCGACTCATAGCAACCTTCATAGGGTTTTCAATGGCTGACTGTTTCAGGATTGCCTTGGGAGTGGATTGCCAGTCCCTTATCCCACTTTTGTGGTGCTGGGAATTGAACTCGGGACCTCAGAGACTGCAGTGCAGCATTCTACCCACTGAGCTAAATCCCAGCCCTGCATGCCTGTAAATTCCCTTATTTACGTCCCTCAACTGGACCGGGCTGCTGCACCTTTCCCATGCAGACAAGCACCTGGCCCTGCAGTGAGTTAAACACAGCCACACAGGAGCCACCATCATGTGGGGAAAACACAGCCACATAACAAGGTCATCGGCGGGGGACATTAGATTTTGAATTTGCTTTACTGAGTGGAGAAGCAGAGACTGTGGTTCCAACAGCATGCCATTTTGCTTTGTGAAATAGAAATCCTAACTTCCATCTGCGAAGGCTCTGGGGAAAGGAAATGAGGTCTTTGGCTCTAGGCCTTTCATTACAGAGCAGTTTGATACCAGATGAGGCTGCAGACTCACAGCAACTGTGTCTCCACAGAGACCCTGCCCAGAAGAAGAGGAAAAAACAGGTTTAGAGTCAGCTCAGAGCAAGTGGAGTAAGAAGTGCTGCTGACTAGAGGCTGTGGAATCCCCCTGGCTCCTTGATTAGCTATCTCTGCTAAGCATTTCTGCAGGCCCAGGTGTATATGCGTGCTAACATGAAAATAAACTTCCCAGATCTGAGGGAGGTAAGGTTATGTAAACAAACATGAGCCCATACACTGCAGGCAATATGTCAATCTCACCTGATTCCAATTCTGTTGACCTGAATTTAAATATGTCAATGTTTTTTAACAATGTCTGCGAATCAACTCTTATGTTCTGTTTTTCTCATACAGAAACTATAACATAAAAACATATGACAATAATATTTTCTGAGGACAAATATGTCACCTATTATTACAGAGAATGACTATACCACATATTTAACCAGTTTAACACTTGGATTCCTAACTTTTAAAGAAGAGCTATAAATAACAACATCATTTAATTTTAAGCCTTACAATAACTCTGGGCATTTTACTTTATGTGGAATTGTTCATGCACAGACTCACTTGTGCCACGGAAAGGACAGTGAGCTTAAACATCTAAATTGAGAGTCTGATAGGATCCAGAATTTAAACCCAGATCTAACAACTCTTAAGTCTCTCTGTGAGGCTGACTCGAGGCAAACAATTGTTGATTGAGGTGCTCTTTTTCTTGAAGCCTAAATGAATTGATAGCTCTGAAGCATAAATAGAAGAGAAAATTGTGGTAAGAGTGGAAAATAGCATATTTGATTTGCTAGTTTGATGGTTTGTGATTTAAGTATGGTTTCCTCAGAATGAAATGTATTAGCTATGTAGAAACACTTCCAGAAAAAGAATTAAGATCTATCCTAGGGTGAACTACAATTAGCAGAAATGAAGCCAGCTGTCCATAGCAGACATACTGGTCTTCTGGATTAAGAATTATACATATGGGAATAGGAATAATTAAATGTGCAATTAACTGGAAGACAGTTGACTAGATCTGTAGTTCCATATTCCCATACATTTTTTATTAGAAATTTTTAATGTACATCTTAATGTGATTCATTTTGACATGCTTTTCATTGTGACATTTCCATATATGCATTTTGATAAACATTATTCATATAGGTTATCCCTTACCCTCCCCTGTTTCCCCCCATCCCACCCATCCCATCTAAGTTTCCCATCTAAGTCTTCTCTATCTTTTATTTAGTAGTATTTTTCTATATGTCCTTGGGTTCCAGTTCTGTTTAAGATAGAAACTTTTCCTGTAGTGGTCTTTGTTTTTATCTTGTTAGAACAATTACATGCGATTTCTAGTCCATTTATATTGACATCGTTCTTATCTCCCCCCCCCCTTTTATTATGATCTGACCTTTGAATAGGATTTTTCCTTCTTGTAATTTTGAATCAGCTCCCTCATATGAGTGACAACATGTGTTGTTTCTCTTTCTGAGCTCATGTTCGTTCACTCAAAATAATTTTCTCTAATTCCATCCATTTTGCTGCAAATGACCTTATTTCATTTTTCTTGATTGCTGAGTAGTATTCCATTGTGTGTATATACCATAGTTTTTTTATCCATTCTTCTGTTGAAGGGCATTTTGGTTGATTCCATATCCTTGCTATTGTGAAAAGCGCTGCATTGAACATGGAGATGCAGGTGTCTCTGTGGTATGATGACCCATCTCCCTTTGGGTAAATTCCCAAGAGTGTTATAGCTGGGTCATATGGTAGATCTATTTTTCGTTTTTTGAGGTACCTCCATATTGATTTCCACAGTAGTTGGACCAATTTACAGCTCCACCAACAATGTAAGAGTGTTCCCTTTTCCCTGCAACCTTGCCAGCATTTGTTGTTGTTTGTTTTATTGATCTTGGCCATTCTTACTTGTGTAAGGTGAAATCTCAGAGTTGTTTTAATTTGCATTTCCCTAATGGCTAGGGATGTTGAGCACTTTTTCATGTGTGTCATGGCTTTATGGACCTCTTCATTTGAGAACTGTCTGCTCAGTTCCTTTGCCCATTTGTGTATTGGGTTGTTTGGTTTGTGGGGAGTTTTTGTCTTGAGTTCTTTATAAATTCTAGTAATTAGACCTTTATCTAATGTATAAAATGCAAAGATTTTTTCCCATTCCGTGGGGGTTTCCTTGACTCTGTTAATTGTTTCTTTTGCTGTGCAGAAGCTTTTTAATTTCATGTGATCCCATTTATCTATTCTTGTTGCAATTTCTTGAGCAATTGGAGTCCTATTAAGGAAATACTTTCCTATGCCTATATGATGGAGTGTATTGCCTATCTTGCCTTCTATAAGTTTTA
>VMDO01016582.1:0-47388 GCA_007922755.1 Pedetes capensis
TTCGAGGGCAAGGTCCAGTGTCTCTTTTGACATGTAATTTGGTCTTTTCTTTTTTTCTTGTCTTTTTAAGAACTTTTTGCTTCCTTCTTGAATGATATCTTTTATGTCATGCCACAGCTCTTCTGGTCTCCTGTCATTTGTGTCTAAGGCACTAAACCTATTTTTGAGGTGGTCTGTGAACTCAGGTGGGATATACTCAAGGTCATACCGTGGCTCTCGTATACTTGTTCTAATTTTCTTCAGCTTCTGTTTGAACTTGCATATGAGAAGTTGATGGTCTGATCCACAGTCAGCACCTGGTCTTGTTTTGACATTCTGTACAGAGCTTTTCCATTGTCTCTTTCCACATATGTAGTCAATTTGATTCCTATATGTTCCATCAGGTGAAGTCCATGTGTATAGTCTCCGTTTATGATGTTGAAAAAATGTATTTGTAATGAAAAGGTCATTGGTCTGACAAAATTCTATCATGCAATCTCCAGCTTTGTTTCTGTCACCAAGACCATATTTTCCAACTACTGAGCCTTCTTGTTTGTTTCCAACCTTTGCATTCCAGTCACCAGTGATTATCACTATGTCCTGATTGCATGTTTGATCTATTTCAGATGGCAGAAGCTGGTAGAAATCTTCCCTTTCTTCAATTGTGGCCTTATGGATGGGTGCATAAGTTTGAATAATAGTCATATTAACTGGCCTTCCTTGTAGATGTATGGATATTATTCTGCCACTGATAACATTGTATTTCAGGACAGATCTTGAAATGTCTTTTTTGATGATGAATGCAACCCCATTTCTCTTTAGTTTATCATTCCCAGCATAGTAGACCATATGATTGTCTGACTCAAAATGGCCCATGCCAGTCCATTTTAGCTCACTGATCCCTAGTAATGTTAATGTTTTTAGGCCCCATTTCTCTTTTAATGATTTCTAATTTTCCTAGATTCATACTACATACATTCCATGTTCCAATTATTAATAGATGTTCACAGTTGTTTCTCCTCATTTTGAGTGGTGCCACATCAGCACATGGAGGTCCCTGGGACTTTACTCCATTTCCATCATCACAGTAGACTCTACTTTGAGGAGGCAACTCTTCCCAGTAGTCTTTTGAGTGCCTTCCAACCTGGGGTACTCATTTTCTGGCAGTATATCTGACAGTGTTTCTTTGCTATTCATAGGGTTTTCAATGGCTAGTTGTTTCAGGAGTGGTTCGCCAGTTCCTACTCCCTAGTCTGTCTTAGTCTGGAAGCTCAGCTGAAACCATTGGTAACCCTGCTGGTATCTGAGATACCAGTGGCATAGTTTTCAGCCTCATTGCAACACACAAGCCCCCACAGTGCGGCAAGCTGACAGACGTGTGGGGGCAACAGTTATTACAAGTGTTTAAAGTCAATTTGAAAATATTTTCTTAGGTCTTCCTCAATAAAATATCATCTCCACAGTGGCAGGAGCCATGTTTTTTTTTTTGCTCCCTACTCATTCTTCATGCCTAGCACATACTCAACTCTCAAATAATATTTGATTGACTAACTTACAATCTTTCTCAAGTGCAAACAATGAATACCACAGTTTCTCCCAAGAGAACCATGAGAAGAAACTGAGAGGAGAGAGCACAATGGTGTGACAAGTGGGGCTGGGTTAGAAAACAATAAGGGAAAATATCGCAGGAGAGGACTGTTTTAGAGGCTCTAGAAAAACAATGCATTTACTATTTTACATTCTATCCTAAGTAGACCTTAACAGATTGTCCTTTATTTTATTTTATTTTTTTGCTTCATGGTGTACAATTGTGGAATCAGCGTAAGAATATGACTGGCAGATATCAATACAAATAATGTAGATGAGTAATGGCTATCACCCATGGGAAGTATTGGAAAAGCATAAAAGAGAAAATGCCTGAAAAGGCCAAGTTGAAGCCTTGTATTCTAGGGGTCATGCAACAGTATTCCTGGCTATAGGTCTGTTGAGTATAGTGGATGGAGTTGTGCATTGTGCAGTTGAAGGGGATAACACTCACATATATTTACAGATATATGTCCCAGTGGATTTTTAGATATACTTTTTTTGAATGATAACAATTATCCCTTGTTTTTAGGATTGAACACAATCTCTCTTTGAATAAAATTGTAGTGCCTTAGTAGAGGGAGAAGCCTGCAGCTGTACTATTGTGGCATCTGATCCTGTCAGATCTCAGAAGCTAAGAGATCTTAGCTTCTGAGTCAGACCTGGTTAGTACTTGGAAGCCAGACTGCCTGGGAATACCAGGTGCTATCAGCTTGGGAGAAACACCAGGCAACACACTCCCCCCAAAATAATCAGCCATTGAAAACCCTATGAATAGCAGAGAAGCACTGAAAATAGTGTTTCTCCTGTTGTATGTAGGGTGGCTATGAGTGGAACACAATAACAAGTAGAGAAAGAAGGACAGTAGATGGGAGAGTAGTCAAATGGCAGTATATGGCACACTTAAGGATATCCCTCAATCTAGAATTGTAGATCCTGTTTTTTGGTAAGAGACAAGGGTTGAAATGGAGTCTGAGCCAACTCTTGTCTGGATTATTCCCTGAACTGCATAAAAGTAAGTATGGGTCTGTTATTTAACCAGCAAGCAACTTCAAAACATTTATTTTTAAAGTGTTAAAAATGGACAGAAAGTGGGCATGGTAAGGGCACATCTCCAATCCCAGTGACTCAGGAGGTGGAGGCAGGAAGATCACAAGTTCGAGGTCAGGAACAGCCTGTGCAATTTAGCAAGACTCTGTCTCAAAATAAAAAATAAAAAAAGGTGCTGGAGGTGCAGCTAAGTGGTAGAGCACATGTAAAGTACTCACAAAGCCCTGGATTCAATCCCTTACTACCATCAAATAAATAGATAAATAAATTTAATAAATTAAAAAATTTTAAAAATCCGGGCACGGTGGTACACGCGTATAATTCCAGCAGCTTGGGAAGCAGAGGCATGAGGATCGCAAGTTCGAAACCAGAGGCAGTCTGCATAACTTAGTGAGACCCTGTCTCAAAAAGTAATAAAATGGGCTGATGGTGCAGCTCAGCGGTCCAGCACTTGCAGAGCATGCAAGCGCGAGGCCCTGGGTTCAATCCCCAGTATCACACACACACACCCCCACACTCAAAAAAAATTAAAAAATAAAAAATTGGACAAGTGAAAGAAAGAAGATAAAAGCAAGAGTCAGACTGAATAAATTATCGAACAGGATCAAAAAGTAAAATGTATTAAAGAATCAGTGGTTAGAATAAAATAATAACATTTAATTTTGAAAATAGTAGAACTATCTAGGTGTGGGTGGATAAGAAGGAGCATACATTTAGATGTTGGCTTGGTAATTATTATGTATAGTATTAGACTATTACAACAGAACCTGTGGAGACTAGATTCACTGAAAACCATCTAATTATACCAACAGGGATATCACTATATTTTACAGAGTGGGCTCATTCTGTGCAGAGGTTTTTGTGTTATGCTTAAGATTAGCAATCCCTTTAACAGGTGCATGCACATTCTGTTTCACTAGTGCCCTACGAGCTACTGAGGCATCCAGAGGGAATGAATTTAGACTCTTCTATTTTTTTTTTTTTTTTGAATGACTTAATCATTAAGATTTTTTTCCAGGGAGAAAAATTCTCCAGCATAAATGGCAAGTTAAGTTCTCACATATACAATAATGATTTCAACTAACCTAATCTTTTAGGCCTGCAGCCGTAGCCCTGTGGCATCCCATCCCATCCCATCAGACCTCAGAAGCTAAGCAGGGTGGGGCCTGGTTAGTACTTGGGTGGGAGACCACCTGGGAACACCAGGTGCTGCAGGCTTGGGAAACAGACCTGGCAACCCAGTCCCAAAAATCAACCCTCCATTGAAAACTCTATGAACAGCAGAGAAGCACTGACAATAGTGTTTCACCTGTTGTACACAGGATTGCTATGAGTCAGATACCGACTTGATGGCACGTAACAACAACAAACTTTTATAATATATTGGCTCTTTTCAGTTACATTATTATCACTAAATTATACACTTTTGAGTACTTTGTGATATAATTAGAAAATCCAAATTAAATGAGTTTAATTTGGAAACATCTTTATCTGAACAGCTGTTTGGTGCCTTTTAAACTAACTCTTCTATAGGCAAGTTCTTGTGTCCCTTTATCCCTGCTTTCTCTTTATTTTGTTCCCCAAGAAGCAACCAAACCGGAACTTGGGACTTTGTGGAAACTAGGACAAATCATTCAGCATATCTGGGATTTTATTTTCCTGTCTACCACACTGAGATGAAAGGTGCTTCAACAATTTGAAAGATGCCTAGAGAAGTCATTATGTGTAAAATACCCAGTGGAGTTTGGTGCATGGTAGATGCTCTGTAGCAATTCCACCTCTCCTACTTCTCCCTCCACTCTCTTCCTTCTTTTCCTTATAGATACAAAGTGTCAGGTTATTCCTCCTAATTTTGGAACACTCCATTGTTTTTTCTCCATTTCTTCAGGACAGTCTCTTTGAGTTTTTTCACCTAATTATATCTTGATCAGTTGATAAATTCAACTATGACCCAAAGATTACATTTGAAAAAGTGATTTAGACTCAAGAATAAACTCACATGGTAATGTGGGAGTTGAAACTTTCACAAACATTGAATTTCCAAGAATGCATTAACACCAATCCATCAGGAAATGACTTGCTGGCAGGCAGTGGAATTATCCTCAGAGGAATCTGGTGTCTCATGCTTATGCTGGCTTGGTCAGTGTTACTTCACAGTGTAGTACACAGGGGCAGAGTCTGTGGCTGTTCTAAATGGGAAATATGCAGTTGCTGTCCCCAAAGAGATGGAGAACATTTAGGGTTAGAATTACCCCAAATCTCCTCAACTAGGTTTATATGATTTATAGCAAAGATCTATAACTCCTTTCTTTCTTTCTTTCGAACTGAGGAATTGAATCCAAGATCTTATGCATACTTTGCGAGTGCTCTACCTCTGTACTGTACCCCCATCCCCTTTTTAAATTTTTTATCTTGAGGCAGGGTCTCAATAAATTATGCAAGCTGTCTCTGGCCTTGAACTCGAAATCCCCCTGCCTTTGCTTCCTGAGTTACTGAGATTACAGGTGTGTACCACTTCTCCCGTATTCTATAACTCATTTGATCTTAAAAGGACAAGCTAATTGGAAATATATCATCTTCATTTAGTGCTCTTCTGTCCATATCAGTCTCATTGCCTGATTTCTTGAGGTTAGTCTTTAAAATGTCAAGCTTGTTGTTGCTAGGTATCATCAAGTCATGTTTGACTCATAGCGACCCTCATAGGGTTTTCAATGCCTGATTGTTTTGGGATTGCCTTGGGAGTGGATTATCACATCCTTCTCCCATTTTTGTGGTGCTTGGAATCGAAACAGGGACCTCAGAGACTACATAGCAGCACTCTACCAAAATGTCAAGCAAGTGAACACAAAAATGAGCTTACACACACATACACACACACACACACACAGACACACTCACACACAGAGAATGCATGAGTGCCTTTCATTGTATCAGGAAATTCTCATTATTTGACAGTATCCATTGCCTCTTCATTTAACTTCTGTCTCCTTAATCAAAACAATTTTCTTTGCATATATTCATTCATTCAAACAGTGGAAAATTGTCAAGTGTCTTTGATGCCTTAGGCACTAGGTTAGGTAATAGAAATAAAGTGGTAAGAAAAATAGACATATTCCCCTGCCCACCACAAAACTTGCTATCTTGTAATAGTTATGGATATTAAACAAATATTTACTGGTTAGTTACTTTTTGTCACTGTGACTAAAATACCTGACCAAAACAACTTAAGAGAGAAATTATTTATTTTGGTTTACTGTTTCAGAGGAGCCAGGCCATCACAGTGAGGAGAGCATTATGGAGCAGAGCAGTTCATATCATGGTAGCCAGGAAGCAGTGGGAAGGGGTCATATAGGAAGGGTTCAGGTCAGGATATAGTCTACAAGGACAACTTCCTCTTCAGTCACTTACTTCCTCCAACTATACCCTACTTCCTACCTTTCACCACTTTCCAATAATGCCATACTGTTATGAACCTATTATATATATTAAACATTTCCTTATGTATATATCATAGACTTAATTTGAGCGCAATTTTTATCACAAAAACAAAGAAGTTAAGTGACCCTACCCTCACATGTCTGTCAGTTTGTGGGTCATGTTGTGAGGGCTTCCGTATTGTTGTGATGTTGAAAGCTGTGTCATTGGTATTTCAGATACCAGGAGGGCCATCCATGGTGGTCAGGTTTCATCTGAGCTTCCAGACTAAGACAGGTGGCTAGGGAGAAGGCTCCAGAAGCCTACTCCCGAAACACGTAGCCATTAAAAACACTATGAGTAGCAGAGAAGCACTGTCAAATATAATGCCAGAAAATAAGCCCCCCAGGCTAGAAGCCATTCAAGAAATGACTGGTGAAAAGTTGCTTCCTCAAAGTAGAGTCAACCTTACCAATAGGAATGGAGTAAAGCACCTGGTACCTCATTTTGTTGCTGTGTCCAACTCAAAGTCAGAAGAAGTATAGTGGCTGCAGTATTGGGCCCTAACATAAAAAGATCTTGTGCATGGCACAGTTGTTGTGTAGTGTTTTCTTCTGTAGTATATAGGGTCATTATGAGTTGGATCTGACTTGACATCACCCAATAAAAACAACAAAGTGACGCTAAGACACTATTAATACCTAGAAATGAAACAAAACATGAGTAAAAAATAATAGCACAGAATGGACATTTGTTCTGTATATATAACTATCAGAGCCAAAAGGAACATCCACAAAACTTATTAAAGTGAGAGATTTTACCCATTAGGAAAATGATAGAATTACATTTTCAGAATTTAGTTTGTAAATACAAATACCTAACTAGTATTGATATCATGGTGAAAGAGATTGGTAGATCCAAATTTCCAGAAATAGAACATACCATTTTTTTTGTCAGGCACTGTAGTACAACTGCAATCCCAGTTACTCAGGAAGTTGAGGTAGGAGGATGGTGAGTTCAAGCCCACAGGCAGCCTGTGCAACCTACAAAGAATCTGTTAAAAAAAAAAAAACTGTCAAATTAAAAAGGGCTTGGGAGTGGATCACAGTGGTGTTACCTAGCATGCACAAGGCCCTGGGTTCAAACACCAGTATTGCAAAAATAAATAAATAAATTGATAAATAAATAAATAAATAATCATAAAAATAGAGAAAAGAAAAAGGTAGAAAAAAAAGAAAAAGAAGAACAAGAGAAAGGGAAAAGAAAAGTACTATTTTTAAAAGTTGGAAGATGGGAGGGTAAAAGTGGGAAATAAAAGCAGATGGTGCTTTACTTAAAATACTTAAATATCTTTTTAGTGCATATAGATTTTTCTTTTTAAATCCTGGGGGATATGGCCAGAGTCATTCACCAGAGGGAACAGACATTAGTGGTAATGTAATGTGAATAGACATATCTAGAAAGAAAAAGAAACATTAACCAGCAGCATTATGTAAAATTTTAAGACAAAGTCATAAACCTAAGCCTACTTATTATATTTTATTGCTGAGCAAAAGTCATCATTGCTTATAAAAACATGGTTTCATATAAAGGCAGCAGTCATTTTTAAAATAATTTACCAATAACTTGTAGAAAAGAGGATTAAAAAATTATACCAATGCCATTTCATTAGAAGCTGTAGTAATGTACATCATTTTAAGGTACAGGAAATCTTGCTTATTCTGGCTCAGCTTGTTTCTGTCAATGGGAAATGACTGACTAGCTTAGACTAGCAGCATGTTAAATTAAGGAACCCCTCCAATTATTACTGTTATCCATATTTCTAACCCAGCTTATTAACTACATATTTCTAAGTTCAATGTCTATATTTAGTACTGTAATATTCTTTATTAAACGTTTCTTTTAGTTGAGTAAATGAACATGTTGCTAAACAGTAGTTGTTAGGATTTTTCCAGTCCATGCTCTTCAATTATTTATGAAGTGAATTTTTAGAGTCACTTAAGGGTTAGAAGAACCAAGGAAGCTTAGGTCCGATTAGGTAGAAAGAAATGAAACCAAAACACAGAGCAAAATCTGCCTGTTAAATGAAGGTGGCTTGCTTCTTTTGAAGTCTTTGTGAATATTGCTTAGTCCTGCTAATTCAAAACACTCATTAGCATTAAAAAGCGTCAAGGAGATGTTTAGTCCTTTATGCTGAGTAACACATCAATTTCAAGTTTTGCAGGTCATGAACTCTGAGTTACTTGTAATTGAGGAGAGCTTGTCTTCTGAATGGTCTACAGGTATCTTAATCCTCACCTCTGTCTACCTTTCTAGTGTCACCCTTACCATTCACTTCACCCATCAATTTTATGCAGCATCTACTTACTTTCAGATTCTTAAATACCCGCAAGCCTCTTCTGTTCACAGGGATTCCGAGTATTATTTTTGAATTAAAACACCGTTCCCCCTCTCCTTTTCTTTTTCTTTACCCCTGCTCTTCTTTCCAAACTCAAAACAATCTTTTTGGGAAACTATTTGATTTCACCAGGTTGGCTTAGGTGTCACTCTCAACATAATCTCCTGCCACTTTTGTGTTTACCCTTAATGGAGGCTTCTGTGATGTAAATGAACATTTCATTTGCAAACTCTTTGTCTGTAATGTATATAGTAAACATTCAGGGAAGTTCATTTAATAAGTAAAACAATAAATGATACACAAGTAAAAAAATTAAGTCAGAAAATCAGAAAGTCACCCATTCATTAATAAAACTACAAAATTTATTCTAATAAGTAGCAACAAAATAACTTACAATAATGCTTAAAATTTCCCGCTTATTTATAGCTAACCTAGATAATTTGTATTTGTATCTGTATTTGATATGTTGGTATCTTTTAAAAGCTGTGTATGTCATGAATCCTTTAGACGTAATTATATTAACACCAAACTCTATTTAATTCATCTGTTTATCTGACATGAAAAATCAAATTAGTTGAACAGGTGATTTTTTTCTCTCCAGAAATACAATCATAAACAGCACCATATCAATAGCTAGAAACACCTTCTTGATGATACTCTTCTAGACAAACTGAACAATTCATTTCTGAAAAATGCTAGCTATCCCCTGCTTCTCCATTGTCTATGATATATATTATTCACAACAGATGCTATTTAGAATCTTAGACTTTGGGATTGGAAGAAGCGTAGCAGTTCAAGTCCGTATCTACTCATCTGCTTCAACTTTCAACATCATTTTCAGCCTCATGATCTCATGGCACAGCTTGGTTTAGTGCCAATGCTATGGAACAAACATGGAAAATTACATGAGCATGTCAGATATGGACAGCAGAAGTCGATTCTATTATTCTCTCTCAGCTGGTTTTTTGAAGTGATATGTTATTTTAAAATTTTTGTTATTTTTTTCATTGACACATATTTGTGTATATTTATAAGGTATAATATAATGTTCTGACTCCTGTATATATTAGGCAGTGACAAATTATACCAGACAAGGATGTACTGATCCCGCTTCCTAGCTTTCCTCAACATTCTTCACTTGAATGACTCTATTTGATAGGAAAATAGTGCATTTCTACTTCTTGGCATAATTATCATTTACTAAATTAGGTTTTGGTAGTAGATATTGAATCTTTTTTTATTTTTTCATTTTTACACTGACTTTTTTTCTTCCGGTTCTTGAAATGTTACTTGTTAAACGATTTGAAGAAATTAGTAAAACTTGTATCAGTTTTAGTGTGGCAAACCTAAACACAAGTTTGAATTTCTGTACAAGTTTAGGGAAATCATTACTTAAAATAATTATAATTATGATTATAAAAATAATCAGAAATAAGTAAATGCTACTACCCCAATCCTGTTTCTTTTGCTGATGGTAAGGATCAAACCCAGGGTGTTACATATGCTAAGCAAGTGTTGTACCACTGATCCACATCCCTGCTCATGTACTCCCCTGCTGATGTTACTGTAGCTCCTTATGAGTAGATATAAGGGTTACTTTTTCACTTAGAAAGACAGGGATTTTTGCTAGACACTTACAGGGGTTAAGACTTGTAAAATGTAACAGAACATGGTTTGTTACTAGTGCAAAAAGATGACAATTTTGATAAAAATCAATCAATTGGTACACATTGTGTATTAGAATATTACAATAAATATGGTAAAGGACACTTTTCTTCTAGAGATGATAAAATATGGATATTGAATTTGTGGAGGACTAGTTCTTCACTGGGCTGGGATTTAGCTCAGTGGGTAGAGCGCTGCACTGCAGTCTCTGAGGTCCCGAGTTCAATTCCCAGCACCGCAAAAATGGGAGAAGGGCCTGGCAACCCACTCCCATAGGCAATCCCAAAACAGCAATTCCCAAAGGCAATCCCAAAACAGTCAGCCATTGAAAACCCTATGAGGGTCGCTAACAGTACCTAACAACAACAACAAAGTTCTTTACTAGCTTGAGACTCTGGAAGACACTTAAACTCCAGTCATTGGTTTTCTTGTCTCTAAAATAGATAAAATAATAGGATGTGGATTGTATGTGAAGCCTGCAAACAATGCTTAGAACATAGGTACATTATATGGAGTAGCTATTATCATCATATGGGAGGAGGACCTGGCAACCCCCTCCCAAAAATCAGTCTGCCATTGAAAACCCTATGAACAGCAGAGAAGCACTGACAATAGTGTTTCCCCTGTTGTACAGAGGGTCGCTATGAGTCGGATACCAACTCAATAGCACCTAACAACAACAACAACAATTATCACCATTGGGATCTTAAAGCAGTTTTTATTAAATGTGCTATTGTTGTTACGGGCTGGGATTTAGTTCAGTTGGTAGAGCACCACGCTGCAGTCCCTGAGGTCCCAAGTTCGATCCCCAGCACCGCAAAATGGGAGAAGGACCTGTTAATCCACTCCCAAGGCAATCCCGAAACAGCCACTGAAAACCCTATGAGGGTCACTATGAGTCAGATACCGACTTGATGGCACCTAACAACAACAATTGTTGTTAGGTGTTTGACTCATAGCAACCTTTATAGGGTTTTCAATGTCTGGTTGTTTCAGGATTGCCATGGGAGTGGATTGCCATGTCCTCCCATATTTGCGGTGCTGGGAATCGAACTTGGGACCTCAGAGACTGCAGAGCAGCACTCTACCAACTGAGCTAAATCTCAGCCCCCAAGTGTGCTATTAGGCTGCCTAAAGTATAGTTACTTATCTACCTTCAAGAAGTGTTCTTGAGTCACAATCTTGTTGTTGATGTTGTTAGGTGCCGTCTAGTCAAGTCCGACTCATAGCGACCCTATGTACAGCAGATCGAAACACTTGCCGATTCTGTGCCAGGCAAATGATCTTATTTATGTTTAAGCCCATTGTTGCAGACACTGTGTCAATCCATCTGGTGGAGGGTTTTCCTCTTTTCCGTTGACCTGCCACTCTCCCAAACATGATGTCCTTCTCCAGGGATTGTTCTCTCCTGACTACATGTCTGAAATATGTAAGACACAGTTTGGCCATTCTTGCTTCCAAGGAGCTCTCTGGTTGTACTTTTACTAGGACAGATTTGTTGGTTCTTTTGGCAATCCATGGTATATTCAATAGAGGTCTCCAGCACCACAATTCAAAAGCATCAATTCTTTTTCTGTCTCTCTTGTTCAATGTCCAGATTTCACAACCATATGATGCGACTGAAAATACCATGGCATGAGTCAGACGCACCTTCGTGTTCAATGTGACATCTTTGCTTTTCAATACTCTAAAGGAGATCTTTTGCCACAGCTTTTCCTAGAGCAATGTGTCTTTGATTTCTTGACTGCTGCTTCCACGGGTGTTGATTATAGAGCCAAGCAAAGCAAACTCTTGGACAACCTCAATCTTTACTCTGTTTAATGTGAAGTTGCGTGCTGACCCAGTCATAAGGATTTTTGTTTTGTTGATGTTTAGTCATAACCCACATTGAAGGCTATGATCTTTGATCTTCATCAGTAAATGTTTTAAATCCTCTTCACTTTCAGCAATCAGAGTTGTGTCATCTGCATAACGCAGGTTGTTAATGAGTCTTCCTCCAGTCTTGATGCGATCCTCCTGCCTTGGCCTCCCGAGCCTCTGGGATTACAGGCGTGTGCTATCACACCCGGCTAGAATGATTTTTATGTATCTTATATCTGAGCATTAGTATATTGAAAGTTACAACTTAGTTTTAATAAAGTGAATAGAATGTATGTGGTTACAAAGCAATTATACTATCTCAAGTTTCTACTTTTATGACATTATATCTACAATTTTATATGGCTTCCCAATGTTCCAATTCATATGGGCATTTCAATATAATTTTCTAAGTATGTGCTCAGAAAGTAGTGTTATAGACTAACCTTTTCTGTGATGATACATTTTACCATGGACACTTAGCAAGACATACTATAATTAGCTATTTAAAATTACAATAAGATATATGAACCTATACTATGTTAGAAGTAGAGTTTGTTGTTATTATTAGGTGCCCTTGACTTGGGACTGACTCACAGTGACCCTATGTACAACAAAACAAAACACTATCTCGACACTGTACTGTGCCTGACACTATTGTCATTGCTTCTATGCTATTCATAGGAGTTTTGGTAGCTGATTTTTTCAGGAGTGGGCTTCTGGGTCCTTCTCCCAATGCTACAGCACTCAGGAATTCTCCCATCCAAGTACTAACCAGGCCCAACCCTTCTTAGCTTCCCAGATCTGATGAGATTGGATGTCAGGGTAGTATAGCTGCAGGCAAGAGGTAATATTAATTAAAAATGAAAAACTCTTTGCTTGTGTTTTTTGACTTCTAATTTGTATATTTACAAAGTATACTTTTAACCTATCTATTATATACTTGGTACAATTGTTCCAAGTGCTATAACTAAAACACATTCTCCTTAGCATAATGTCTGCTAAATATTTTAGATTATTCTTTGCTGAGACCCACAAGGCATCAATTTAACAGAAGTATCATTTGGATAACTCATTTCTATCTACTTTGTGACAGGGAAGTCTTTGTCATCTCATTGGGTGAGAGGAACTCAATTGTGAGGACTGCACAGAATTAGCCAACATTTTATAAACTGTTCCATAATAAAACCTAGAAAGCAATTATCTATTAGTACATCTGTACGAGCACTGGACAAAAAAATAAACAGTTAAGATTAATGAAATTGTAAGCATTGATTAATCATTCCTTCTGGAGTCATATTTGGTTTTAACAGCCAGGAAGGAGTCTACCATCACCCAATTTAATAAAGGGCTTCTCTCATGCTGGTTTTACTTTTATTATTATTATTAATTTTTGCACCTGTGATTGTTTGCATCAACTAACTTCAGCTTCAGTTGGCTGATTCCTCAGAGGCAACTGCATGTACAAGTACTCAGCTGAATGTACAATTAGCCTATTATCTGAAAACTGCAGTGCACTGATCATAAGTTATTATAAAGAATTCTGAATGTTTCTCTGCTAATGCTCATCAAGCCGTAAAGGTTAGCAGGGAGTTCAGGAAGTTGCTAACACCATCCCTTTATCTCCAATTAACTTCAGTTTTAAAGTATCCAAAGGGATCTAGAGTATTAATTTTAAAGATTTCTAAGTGAAATGGGGTTTTCTGAAGCCAAGCACAGATCAGGTTCATCTTGACCTATTTCCAGCCAAGCAGAGTGATCCAAGAGGTTAAGCATCCCAGCTTTTGGTCATGCTAGGATATTAGTACTGATTTTTGAACAGAAATGTTTTTATCTAAAAGCAATTTTTGAGGTTACTGCAAATACTTTAATTAAACTAACCTGGAGCCAGTGGAGCTGGGTCCATACCCTAGCTACTCATTTTCTGTCACAATTTGGCAAATGATGAAATCTCTTTGAGCTTCAGTTTTTATATGAATAATTTCTACCTCACAGGATGAGAGGTATTTAAGTAGGTTAATATGTGTAAAACATTTGGAATATTAGCCAGCACATATCAAGAGTTAATAAATGATAGCTGTCATTATTATGATTACTGTTGTTTTTGGTTACCATGTTCAGTGTAGATCCTTTTTTTTATTCTTATCTCTACTTAAATGCCACATTTTAATAAAGACCTTTCCCTTCCCACCTATTTAAGGTATCCCTGTTACTTTGTACAAATCACCATGCAATTATTTCTTTATAGGACCTATCATTATCTGATGTTTCCCATCGATTCACTTATGTACCATCAACCCACACACATCAGTGAAAACTCTCTAACAGAAAATATCTTGTTCAAATATGTTATTCATTTTGTCCACTGCTGATTCTGCAGGACCTACTATATACTGGAACATTAACTGCTCAATAAATATTTGTAGAATGAATAAACCATTTACCTTTCTCCTGTACAGTGTCTAGAATTTAATAAGATTCCATAAATTTGTACTGACTGAGAATATAGATTGGGTCAAATTTTTGTTCTCTATACTAACCTCCCTTCCCAACTTAGCCTGACCCATACAAACTTGGGAGTGTAGAATTTATGTGTGCTTCTTGTTAAAAGATGATAAATTTCTTGTGCAGTTTCCTTCAGTTCCTTTTCAGTATTTATATTTTCTGTAGAGAAAAAAGCATGTGTTTAATTTCAGCCAGACTTCTACCATAAGATTAAGTAATTCCACTGTTGGGTATTTATACAAAAGAATTGAATTCAGAACCTCAAAGAGATATTGACACTCTAATGCTCAATGAAACACTATTCAAAGAAGCTAAAATGTGGGAGCAAAGGCCCATTGATGAGTGAATGGATGAAGAAAATATGGAATATCATTTAACCTTTTGACAGCAAATATGCAAGAACATAGATGAACATTGAAGACATTATGCTGTGCAAAATAAGCCAGTCACAGAAGAATGAATATTGCATAATTCCACTTGCATGAAGTATTTAAAACAGTCAAGCTAAATAGAGTCGAAGTAGACTAGCGATTACCTGTAATTGGGGACAGGGAAGGGGCAAATGGGAAGTGGCTAATCAGTGAGCATAAAGTTTTACTTATGCAAAATGACTAAGTTCTAGAAATGTGCTAGACAACATTGTGCCCACAGCTAACACTACTTTCTTGTACATTTAGAAATTGTTAAGAGGGTAGATATCATGGTAAGGGCTCTTACCATATAAATGTTTCTTCTTTTCTTTGTACCAAAAGTTGAAGTCAGAGAAAACAGGCCACTATTTCAGGGATGAGGCAGATAAGAATGATGACAAAAAAGTCTTCAATGAAAATCAAGTAGAAATAAGCATCATAGAAGAAAGGAAAGGAGTTAGGGACTGTGAACCCAGAGTAGCAAGTAGTTTTTTA
This sequence comes from Pedetes capensis, assembly GCA_007922755.1. Taxonomy (NCBI): domain Eukaryota; kingdom Metazoa; phylum Chordata; class Mammalia; order Rodentia; family Pedetidae; genus Pedetes; species Pedetes capensis. Next base: position 15,358 of record VMDO01016582.1, read on the forward strand.
TTAGAGGAGGTGAGAATCTTACAACCCTTTGATAATCTTATGAAAATTACAGACAAGTCACTTGTAAAAATACCACATTTATAGACAATCACATAAAATGGAAAGAATTCTGAACTTCCTGGACGGCTGAGTCCATTAGATATTGGGTGGGTAGCTGGCTGGCTGATCCTGCTGTGGTGCAGGTGGGTCTTGGAGTGGAGAAGAAGACTGTGGAGCTGGAGTCAGAGTCCTTGTTGAAGGCAAAGGAATGATGAAGAGGTGAGTGTTAAGAATGCAGAGGACCTTATGGCTGGGGGCTCAGGATTGAGACCCATGGCTGGTTAATAGGCCTCAAGGTTTAGAATAGAACACCGAGTTTTTCTGCTGGAATTATGAAGAAAACAGCCCTGATTCATTTTTAGCTGCTATCGTATGGTTTGTGGACCTTGGATAGAAATACGAGAGACATGAAGATGGTCCTAGAATCTCTTTCCCCCAATGGCTGCCTTACCTCTCAATGCCAAATTGCTGTTCAGTGAGGCCTGACTACCAACTCAGAAAAGGGAAACCTCAGCCATTCTCCAGTAACTCACAGAAGCAGCACATGGGGCATTATTTTAACACCTACCTTTCCACAGAAAGCAGGTAAAACATTTGTGCCAGTACATGGACAGCATCCATGCCAGTTCCTCATCTGCTTTAGTTTTCCTGTTGTGCTAATGATAAATTCTGTCAGGGGCTTGTAGTAGCCAAGAGCTGAGAGAAATAAAGGCAAGCCACAGAATCTGTGGGCAGCACTGAGCCAGGACCAGATACCTTGAAAGAGTCTGAAGAACTCATTGTTACCCAAAAAGTGAAGATGAGGAAGTGCTTGAATTTCTTGTCCTGATCTGAAAAGGAGATTGTGGATCCAAACATGGAGGTCATGATCTCCCACAATTGGTTCAAGCACTCTCCTGAAAATCCCATCCTTGACACCACTACTTATGGCTCCTACTTTGCACACTCTTTACACTCAACATGTTTATTCTGTGCTATAATTCCTGTTGACCAGTTGATTTCTTTGTTAGACCCTGGTTTATGTACCGGGGATAAAATTAAGTCAGTCATATCTGGGTTCAGATTCACAAATTAATTTGTAAACTTAGATGACTTATATGTCATTTTGTAACACTCTCTGCATATAGTAAAAACCTGCAGCCAAAGCACTGTGGCATCCAATCTCATCTGATCTCTGAAGCTAAGCACAGTCCAGCCTGGTTAGTACTTGGATAGGAGACTACCTGGGAACACCAGATACTGTAGACTTGGAAGAAGGACCAGGCAACCCACTCCCAAAAATCAACCCACCATTGAAAAGCTTATGAATAGCAGAGAAGCACTGACAATAGTGTTTTGCCTATTGTACGTAGGGTTGCTATGAGTCAGATACTGACTTGAGGGCACCTAACACCACCACCACCAACAGCAGCATATGGTAAATTGGAAAAATAAGAATGACCATGAAAATTAATCCTGAAGGCCTATACTAAGCATTCTATAAATTGTGGAGTATAGATAATAATAATTACAGTGATAATAAATGTTTCAAAAAGACATTTTGGAAAAGTATTCTCAGAGTAGAAAAGTTTGGCTCAGTTGGTATATGCTGCTCTCCGTTCTCTAAGGCCCTGGGTTCAATCCCAAGCTCCACAAAAATTGGAGGAGGACCTGGCAGCCTACTCCCAAAACAATCCCCAAATAATCAGCCATTCAAAACCCAGTGAATAGCAGAGAAGCACTGACTTAGTAATGAGCATGGAACAGTGCTGAGGAGTGTTTTGTTCTGTTTTATGTAGGGTTACTATGAGTCAGCCCTGACTTGATGGCACTTAATATCATCTACAATTTCTTATGTGTTTTCCTTACTACTTCTCTATTAACTCCCAATACCTTTCTTTAATAACTTTTTTTGTCATTCAGCTAGTTTTATTCACTATTATATATGAGGAAGTATGGCTGATTTATTTTAACTGAAGTTTATCACATATACTTACTTATGTTCAAACCACTAATTTACCTCTTTAAAAATAAAGTTCCTGAAATGTGTCACATTTTGTTCTTCCTCAGGGACTTTGTACATATAGTATTCTCTCAGTGTTGTAGCTCTCAAATACCTGCAGCACTTCACCTCAGTTACTTCTTTTCCTTTACAGTTTAGTGAAATTTTTACTCACTCAAGGGAGATTGTGTTTTCCTGTACATTGGGCACCTCCTACCTTTCTTTCCTTAATCTCTCTTTTTTAAAATGTATTTTATTTACAGGTATGCATGATATGTATTAAGAAGAGTCACTGTGATATTTCCATAAAAGCAAATAGAGTACTTTGATAATATCCATACATCCATCCTTTCACTCTGGCTCCACTGTCGGACCTCCCTACACAGTATCTTTCAGGTAGATCTTTTTATCAATTGTGTCTACTGATTAGAAAGAATATGTGATCCTTGTCTTCCTGTGTCTTGATTATTTGATTTAGCATGCTGTCCTTCAGTTAAATCTATTTTGCTGCAAATTATGTCATTCTCCTTTAAGAAATTGGCTAAATAATAATTCATCGTGTATGTATATTGTATATTTTCTTCATTCATCTGTTGATGGACACCTTTGATTCCACATCTTAACTATTGTATGCCACAAAAAATGTGGACACATAGGCATCTCTTTTGTATGCTGACTTCATTTCCTTTGGATATATTCTCAGGATAGTTACAGCTGGGTCACATGGTAGTTGCATTTTTAGTTTCTTGAGGAAACTTCTTACTGTTTTCCAGAATGGCTGTACTGATTTACATTCTCACGAACAACATACAGGAGTTCCCTTTCCCCACATTCTTGGCTGCATTTGTCATTTTTTGTTGTTTTCGTAATAACCATTCTAACTAGGATGAGATGGTATCTCATTGTAGTTTGATTTTCCTTTGTCAATACATGAAAGACTTCACAATGGCAAGAATCCCTGTGTTACCATGCAGTGTGGGGAAAGCATTCAGTCCATCTAGTTACCTGCAAACACATCAAGTACTCACTTGGGAGAACCACTATTTTGGTAAAGAATGAGAAAATTTTGAGTAAATCTTCTAACTTAACAAACGTGTGAAAGAACTCACACTTTTGATCAGTCCTATGTATGTAAGCTGTGTGGTAAAGCATTCAGTCTGTCCGTGTACATTCAGATACATGAATTTAATCACACTGGAGAGAACACTTATGTATATAAGCAACTCGGGAAAGCATGAAGTCAATTTCATTAACTTACAAACACATGGAAGTATTTACACCAGAGAGAATCCCTTTGAAGGTAAGCATCGTGGGAATATTTTTCATCACTCCACTGTTACCATCACGAAGGAAGTCAAACTGGAGAGAACTATGAATGTAAGCATTGTGGGAAAGTATCTACTAAATCCAATCATGATATTAAGCATTTTAATATATTTATGAGCCATTTATATTTCTTCTTTTAAAACATGTCTGTTCTGATAATTTGACCACTTTTATGTTGGATTATTGGTTTTTTGTTATGTGTTTTGAATTTTCCATGTATTCTAGATACAGTTTATAATTACTCTACATCTAAGAGATTTTCAGGTTAATATGTGCCTTCTCCCATTCTGCAGACCTATGAGGCCAGGCATTTTATCTCATTTGCTCAGCACTGCACGGCATAAAGTAGACAATGGAGTCTCCGTAAATTATTTGTTGAATAAATGAATAAATGGGACCAAATTGTTCAAAATTGTATTTCTGAGAACTTCTGACCACCATTATAATTTTAATATCACCCACCATCTTAGCATGTGTTTCCTTGAAAGTAGAGATTAAGGAAAAGCCTTGCATGCAAATAGTTTATTTGTGAATGTGAAGTCAAGGAACAGGGTTGAGGGCCAGGGAGCATGAATGGGAAAAGTCACTTACTACAGTCTTCATTGAATTGTTCACTGTTACAAAGGCTGGTATTCACATAGGAGAATTGAGAAATGTTAAGAAGGTTAGCTTAAAATTGTTCAACCTGGGCATGGAAGGAGCAGCATTTATCCATTGGCTTTTGACCTACATTGGCCCCTGTTGTCTCCACAGGCATTAAGTCGTCTGCACTTCCAGGTTGTTCCTGAGCCATTTCCAACAAAATGTTCACTGATATGAAAAGCTCACAGTGTAGTGAAAGGGACACCTCAGAGAAGGGAGAGAAAAGCATGTGGTGGGGCAATAAAGTTGTTGTAGTGTCAAGTCACAGCTCCATGAACTTCCAAGTCTGTATGGAACTACTTGCTACATGAGTGTAAGAGTAGGCCTGAGGACACGAAGGTGTACTGCCTCAATTCCCTTCATACAGAATCCAGTTCAACCTCTGTCCAGGTAAGCTTGTGCATGGCCTACGATGATTAATGTTTACTTTGAATTCATCAATTGTTTACTCAACTCCAGATAGTGCATATCTCAAGGTGGTCATAAATGGACGTGTCATGTGAGGAAACAACAGAAATCTAATATAAACTAAGATATATGGCATTTCTTCATTTTGCCTTCATAGAAAGATCATCAGTCTATCAAGAAAAGCCATCTAATCTGTTCAACATAAAATCTTATTCACAATCACATTTTTATTTAATGCCCAACCTCTTGAATTATTAGATTAGATGAAAAAGCAGGGATTTGGCATCTAATTGCATTCCCCCTAGACACTTCTTTATTATAATAAATTTTGTGAGACTAACACTTGCTTAGGGATTTGAGGAATATTTTACACCTAACTACTGCTTATCAGCACATTTAACTTATAAAAGTTTTCCTGACAAAAATAGAATTAGGTAATCTTGATAACTATGAATGCTATATTACTGATGTAACATATTTATAGACTCATTCCCTTTTCCTGAGGCAAATGAAAAGAAGGTGAGATGACCTACAGAAAAGCAGTAAGAGTGTTGGGAGGAAAGTCTTTCCAGATGTTCCAACCCCCCAATGTACACCTATTATGATGTTCTGGGAATTCCAGTTGGGTGAACACCAACAGTTTTACCATAAACATTATTGGTCCTAATTGCATGATTCCAGACTAGAAATTGTGCCTGCCTAAGAATTATGTAATATTTTGAATTTATTAAAAGCTCAATTTTAGAAGTTTTCTGATGTAATCATTGTTACATACATAATTTGAAATCAGGCCTATAATTGATTAATTGTGGTCCTCTCTCCAGTAGGCAAAGAGACATTGTGGCAAACAGAAAATTAATATTGCCTTGTGTATAAACAATTCCATAAAATACAATATCTTTTTTTATACTGTGCATTGGATTTTGGATACTTTTCTTTCACAATTCAGTTCAAACTTTTTATAATTTTTGATTCTGCTCTATTCTTGAGTTATATTTTAATAGTGTATCACTTTGTATAAATTCAATTTTGTACATTTATATTTAAACAGCCTAAAGCACTAATTACCTGCAGCCATAGCCCTGTGGCACCAATCCCGTCAGATTTCAGAAGCTAAGCAGGGTCAAGCCTAGTTAGTACTTGGATGGGAGACCACCTGGGAACACCAGGTGCTGTAGGCTTGGGAAACAGACCCAGCAACCCTTTCCCAAAAATCAATCCACCATTGAAAACCCTATGAACAGCAGAGAAGTACTGACATTAATGTTTCACCTGTTGTACACAGGATTGCTATGAGTTGGATACTGACTCGATGGCACCCAACAACAACAACAAAGCACTAATTAAGCTTCTATTCACTGTGTAGATTCCTATAGTAGCATGCACACACACACACACACATACCCCTAGACAAAAACATATTTGGCACAAAGTTGAAGGCATAGTCCCTACCAGGAAGGAATTTACAATAAAATACAATATGCTGGGCATGGTGGTGCATGCCTGTAATCCCAGCGACTTGGGAGGTGGAGGCAGGAGGATCACAAGTTGGAGACCAGAGGCCTTCTGTGTAATTTAGTGAGACCCTGTCTCAAAAAATATATGTAATACAATATTAAAGGGTGTGACAAATATTGAGAAGGGTGAATATGCTCTTAGTTGAACATGACATATTTAGATATTGTATCTGTTTAGATAAAGACACTTGATATCCTCAAAATAGTAACTCTATGTTCTATTATAAAAGCATATTATATCACAAAAGGCCATGTCCTTCTTTGGCTACAAACTAACTCCTTTTAATATGTAAATGTGAATTTCAGAAGCTCCACATCTCTTTCCAACAGATAACTCTGGGCTCTCAACCTCCTTCTCAGATTCCCTGCTCTCATTAATATCTTTGGGAGCCCACAAAGGCATCTCATCTGGGTTAAGATGCCCAGTAGGCGTATCTCCCTGTTACTACTTAAACTGTCTCTATCTCTAAAACTGCAGGGCTTAAGTTTTTATTCTTTGGTAATGGTTATAGAAATTTTTCTCAGTTTTAGACAAGCTGTAGCATGAATCTAAGTAGCCTAGTATACATGTAATTGCTATGCTACAAGGTGAAGGAGAGAAAAAATACTGCAAAAAAAAAAAAAAATGTCCAAAATGTCCACAAATGGGATGAACAAAACAATCTCATAGTTCTAATATGCTTAGTGAACCTCAAGATATTTAAAGAAAATGACAATAAGCTGCTTCATAATCAAAATTTTCAAAGCCACTATAAGTAGAAAAATCTTAGAAGGAGCTGATAAAAAGACATGCTGTATAGGGAAGACCAAAGAGAAGGATAACAACAGATTGATTGTTGGAAAACATGCAGTTGAGATGACAGTAGATCATTAAGTTTATTTAAAGTGCTGAATGAAAAAGCAACCATCAACCTAGAATATATAGTCAACAAGGTCTTTTAAAGATAAGGCAAAATTAAGACTTCTTCAGACAGATAAAGCTGAATAAAAAATTATCACCAGCAGAATATTATCAGAAGTGTTAAAGGAAGCTCTTTTATTTAATTTTTATTTAATTTTTTTTGAGATAGGGTCTTGTTAAGTTGTTCAGGTAGCCTCTGGCCTCAAACTCATGATTCTCCTGTCTCAACCTCATGACTCACTGGGATTACAGATGTCCATCATTGTACATGTCCAAGGAAATACTTTAGGCAGAAGAGTGACACATGATGGAAACATACACAAAGATATGAAGAATACTGAAAATGGTAGCGAAGCAGTTTTTAAAACTATTTAAATACATTTGTTGCAACACTATTCATAATAGCCAAGATATGGAATCAATCTAGATGTCCATTGACAGATGAAAGGATACAGAAAACCTGATATATCTATCTATTTATCTATCTATATGTCATATATATCATATATAAGTGTGATATATATATGTATATATGGATAAATACACACACACACACACACACACACACACACCATGGAATTTTACTCGGCCATAAAGAAAAAAATTATGTCATATGCAAGAGAATGGACTGATCTAGAGATCATCACTTTAAGTGAGGAAAACTAGACAAATATTGCACATTTCCTCTAATATGTGGATGCTAGATTTTAAATATTTTAATATATATATCATAAAAGCATTTGGGAGACTATCTGGGAGGACAAAGGGTACAAAAAGAGGGGTAATGGACAATCAGAAAGGGAAATGAAGGGAAAGAAAGATCAATACCATATGTTTTCTCTCATAGGCAGTATCTCAATTCAAATATATGTATATACCAGTGGTGCCAAGAAATGTATACACATTTTAAGAGATGTTATCGATATATTACATTTGGAAGTTTAATTGAATTATATGTACTATGACATTTGCTGAAAAGATGGCATTAACCAAATGAATGTTAAGAGTCATGCATTTTTAAAACAGTAAGATGGAAACTTTTTGTCCCAAGATTTGAATACATTTTGGCACTCTTGCTATGATATATGAGAGAAAGAGAGAGAAGTAAACACATAATAATCCACAAATTATTAGAGAAGAGAAATGAAAGTATACTATTGTAAGGTGTTTTAATATATGTGAAGTGATATACTTGAGGGTAGGTAGTTACAAGTGAAAAATCTATACTGTAAAACCCTGAAAAACCTACAAAATATTAAATCATTTATATATAATAGCAATAAGCCAATAAAGATGATCACAAGTTTGAGGCAAGCAGCAGCTATGCAAGTTAGCAAACTCTATCTCAAAATAAATAAAAATAACAAAGGGGCTGGTGGTACAGCTCACTGGTAGAGGGCTTGAAGCCCTTAGTTTAACCTCCTAGTACAGAAAATAATACATTTTAAACATATAAGATTGGCTAAATCAAACCAAACAAACAAAAAATCACCAAGGGATAAAAAACAAAAAATGAAATAAAATGGAAGTATAATGCCAACACTATTCAATGAAAGCTGGAGTAGCTATATTAATATCAGAAAAAGATTTCAGGAAATAGATTCAAAATATCTGACATGAAGCTGCTATAAATGCAAGGAAAAATAGAGCCACAATTTGGTTGATGGTTTCAATATCCATCCATCTATCAAAAACAGAACAAATAGGGAGAAAATATGCCAGGAAATACCAGATATGAACAACACTATCAAATTACTTGACCTAATTAATATTTATAGACATTGCTACCTAAAAATAGAAGAATATACCTTCACTTACAAGAATATTTTCCAAGATAGGCTTTATTCCATACAATGTATATAGACTATAAATCAAATGTTTTTAAATTAAATGTATGCAGAGCTTCAGATCATAGAAAATATGGTCTCTGAGCACAATACAGTTACATTATAAATCAATAACAAAGCTTTAAGTATTTGAAAACTATTTAAATGGCATCTTTCTGGGTAAACCATGGTTTAAAAAATCAAAGGGGAAATTAGAATGCATTTTGAGTGGAACAAAAATGAAATCATAGCATTTCAAAATTTGTTGGATATCCTTGAAGCAATATTTGCAGGAAAAAATCTTGTGAAAGAAGAAAAGTCTCAAGTGAATGGCCTGAGCTTCCACGTTAACAGTAGAAAGATAGGAGCAAATTACACCCAAAGTAGAGGAAAGGAAATAATAAAACTTAGAGTGAAAATAAATGAATAGAAAATAGAAAACAATAAAAGAAATCAATTGAACCATAGCTGTTTTCTTAGTAAGATCAAGAAAATGTATTAGTTTATAGACAAACTGATAAGGAAAATAGGAAAGGCAAAAATCACTAATATTAAAAATGAGAAAAGTGATATCATTACATCTTCTATGAGCATAAGAAGGAAAATTAGGAAATATTATGGGCCAATGTAAATCAATAAATTCAACAATATAATGGAAACAAGTTTCTTGAAAAACAAAAATTACTACCGAAGCTCACTCAATGAGAATTACATAATTTGAAGAACCAGCTATCAATTAAAGATATGGAATCTGTAGTTCAAAACTTTCCCACAGAGACTAAGATATCTTCCTTGGTAAATTGTACCCAATGTTTAAGGAAGAAATAGCACCAATTCTACAAAAGAACCGGGACATGTAGGTATAGAGTCATGCAGACCCACAGGGTGAATTCCATGTGAAGAGAGAGGCAGAGATTGGAGCAATGTGTCTAAAAGACAAGGAATGCCAACAACTTGTGGCAACTACCTGAAGCAAAGTGGGAAAGAAGGATTCTTCTGCAGAAACTTTGGAAGGAGCATGGCCTTCCTGACACCTAACCACCTAACCAGAACTGTGGAAGGATAAATATTTGTTACTTCAAGACATCCCATTTATATAAATTGTTATGGTGACACTAGGAAACTAATAAAAATCCCACTCAAAGTCCCAACTTTCCTTTTGGTAGAAGTTGTCAAGCTAATCCTAAAACTCATATGAATATGCAAAAAGACCTACACCACATAAAACTTTGAAAAAGATCAAAATTAGAGTACAAACATTACCTAATCTCAAGACTTCTCAGTTATTCTGAATATTCTAAATCTTTAGTGTATCTGTATGAACTGTAGAACTTTATCATTTACAAAAAATAACTCAAAGTGGATCACAGACCCAAATGTAAAACCTGAAATTATAAAACTTTAAGAACAATACAAGGGAGACAACCTTTGTGACTTGTTAAGCAAAGATTTCTTAGATGCAATACCAAAAGCACAGTTTGCAAGAAACCATATTTACAGATCAGACTTCATTCAAATTAAAGAAACTTCTTAAGTGAAGCATGGTGACACAGGCCTGTAATCCCAGCAACTTGGGAGGCTGAGGCAGGAGGATTACAAGGTCAAGGATGGAGGCAGCCTGTACCACTTAATGAGACCGTGTCACCAGACTTTAAAAATATGGGCTGGAGGTGCAGCCCAATGACGGAGCACCTGCAAAGTATATTCAAGGCCCTGGGTTTAACCCCAAGTACCACAAAAAATTAAAATAAAAAAAAAATTAAAGAAACGTTATTTTTTAAATGGAAGAGAATGTAAAAAAGATGAGAAGAAAACATTTGTAAATCATATATCTTATAATTTGGGAGAAGAACCTGGCAACCCACTCCCAAAAAACTATCAGCCCTTGAAAACGCTATGAATAGCAGAGATGCACTGACAATAGTGTTTCTTCTGTTGTACAAAGGGTTGCTATGAGTCAGATACCAACTTGAAGGCACCTAACAACAACATATTTTGTAAATGTCAGGTATCTAAAATGTATAAAAATCCTCAAAACTACCCAGGAACCATAGCATACGCCTATAATCCCAACGATTTAGGAGGCAGAGGCAGGAGAATTGCTAATTTGAGGCTACATGCAGCCTGTGTTGTTTAACAAGATACTGTCTCAAACTAATAAAGGGGAATAGAGGTGCATCTCGGTGGGGGAGCACCCTGGGTTTCATCCCCTAGTACTGTAAGGGAAGAAAAAGAAACCGCAACACTCAATAAATATAAATATTTAAAAAATGTACTAAGTAGTTAAACACTTTCTAATAAGATGTACAGATAGCTAATAGGCACATGGATATGAAAAGATGCTCAACATCTATTAGTCAAAGAAAAGTGCATAATAGGACGGTAGTTAATAATGTTAGTATGAGCCAGGCATGGTGGTATGTGCCTGTAATTCCAAGGACTTGGGAGGCAGAAGCAGGAAGATCGCAAGTTCGAGACCAGAAGCAGTCTGAATAATTTAGCGAAACCCTGTCTCAAAGAGTAAACAAAAAAATAGGCTGGAGGTGCAGCTCAGTGGTGCAGCACTTGCAAAGCATGCAAACAAGAGGCCCTGGGTTCAACCCTCAGTACTGCCAAAAAAAAAAAAAAGTGTGTATATTCCAAAATAGCTGAAGAAATAGCTTTGAATATTTCCATCTCAAAGAAATGGTAAATGTTTGAGAAGCTGGATATACTAGTTATCCTGATTTGATCATTATAAAATATATGCATATATTAGAATATATCTTCATATGCCATAATCGTGTATAACTATTTGTCAATTAACAATAGAATTTAAAAACCTGAAATGAAATGCTATTACATATGTACTAGAATTGCTAAAATTAAAGACTGACTATTCTAAATGTTGTCAAGGATGTGAAGAACCTATAATGCTCATCTACTGCTTGTAATACAAAAAGAACTTTGAAAATCATTTTGACATAATTTTAAAAATTAAGCATCCACCTACTATATGATCCAGACTTTTTCCTCTTAGATGAAATGACTATAGTTGCTTTATTCTAAATAGTCCAAACTGCAAAAACATACAGTGTCTATTATCAAGTGACTATATAAACAGATTTTAATGTATCTATACTATAAAAGGAGCTGGGATTTAGCTCAGTTGGTAGAGCGCTGCTCTGCAGTCTCTGAGGTCCCTGTTTTGATTCCTAGCACAGCAAAAATGGGAGAAGGATATGGCAGTCCACTCCCAAGGCTTTCCTGAGACAATCAGCCATTGAAAACCCTATGAGGGTTGCTATGAGTCAGACATGACTAGATGGCACCTAACAACAACATACTATGAAATGGTGTTCATCAATTTAAAAAGAGAAAATTATTGATTTATACATCATGAGTGAATCTTAAGATAATTATTGTGAATGAAATAAGCCAGATCCATTCCAACTCCAGGGAAAGAAAAGGAAATTATGTACTACGTTATTCTTCTTATAAAAAAATTCTTAAGAAATGCAAACTAATGTATAATGACAAAAAATGTTAGTGGTACCAGATGCCAGGGGTGGGTGAGGTTGTGATGAGAGAGAGAGAGAGAATTAAGAACGGGCACAAACGAAGCTCTTGGTGTGAAATATATTTTCATTGTTATTATGTTTCTTTGGGTGTATGTGCATGTCAAAACCAGCCAAAATTTACTTTAAATATCAAGATTTTAATATTCTGTCAATTATATATCAACAAAACTGTTAAACATAAAATTAACAGTCATAATCTATACTAGCGTTGTTACTCTTCTGTGCCCTGTGCCCACTGAGAATCATTTTAGGAAAGATTCATTTCTTGTAATGAATACAGTCCTTGAGATGCATAAGGACTTTTTTGTTTGCTTGTTTGTGATACCAGGGGATTGAATCTAGAGCCTCATGCAAGCCAGGCAAGTACTCTGCCATTGAGCTACACCCAAGCCCATTGTTTATATTTTGTAATTTGAGACAGAGTCACACTAAATTGTACAGGCTGCCTCTGGCCTTGAACTTGGGATCCTCTTGCCTCAGCCTCCTGAGTTGCTAGGATTACAACCATGTGCCAGGGTGGTCAGTTCCTAAGACTCTTCTTGATGTTTGTTTTCAGTCATCCAGACCTCCATCCTCACTCAGTAGGCATATCCATAGAAGTCTGAATCCTAGGAAATATTTGGTTGAATATTTGCTGCCATCTTTTTCCCTAGCCCCCAGCAAATTCTTCACATGCCTATAAATCAATATCTGCAATTATTTTCTCTTATTTCCTAACTTAGTATCTATATCTCAGCCTTTATCAAGAATAGATCCCAATCCAATCCCATTTATTAAGGTACTAACCTGTGGGTCGTCTCCCTGCTGCTGGATTCCCTCCAGCCACGAGCTGGAACCAGCTGCCAAAGACCCAATGTGTGGTGAGGGGGAGCGGAGCACCCAAGAGCTGCTCCACCTGGAAAGGAGGCTTATGCCCACAGCTGCTCTGAGAAGCCTTGAGAGAGGAAGGCTCAGAGGCTGATGCCCATGGCAGCTCCTTGCTTCTTTCTTCCCAGTGAAGATGCAGACTCCAAGTACTCTGGTCCAACAGCTATTTATTGTTTCCTTGTCTGTCCTGGGCAATGGAATGGACCCAGACTGCTCCTTGTACAGCCCTTATGTGCTCTTCTGGGGCTAGTCGGGGACCAATCAGAGGCAGTCACCCCATACGGCTTTCAGCCAATCAGAAGGGATATGCAAATTTCATTTTGTAAAAGTCGCCAATCAGGGATGGTCCCTGAATGGTCCAATCAGGAGCAGTTCAGGGGTTTGGAAACAGCCAATTGGTGTGGAGGGGTCTGAGGAAAGGGATTGAATGCCAGTGTCATCTTTAGAAGCTTGCCACCCAAGGGTTGCCAGATGTCGGGGAAAGGCTATTGCCTGGGGAACAAGCCTCAGACCTCCGAGTGGGCCTAGATAGGCCCTGGGGCAAACTGCCTCTCTAGGCAGTGCCCTACACTAACCCATATCTATACAATCATATAGCTTTTAAAACGTTCTGCTGTAATGATAGTATTTGAAAGACATGAAACCACCCACTGCAATGCAGTCACACAGTTATACTTAATAATTTGTAAATTAATATCTAAATGGGTTCAAGGCACAAAGTATATAGGGCCATGAAGATGGATTTTAATCTATAAGTAGAAACCAATTAACGCATATGGAGCTAGTAGAAAGAGAACTGGATTGAAACTGGGCTTTAGTTTTATCTTGTAATAAACATACCCAAAGACAACTTAATTCATTCATTCAGTCAGTCAATCATTCACTCATTCAACAGATGTTTATCAAACACTTTCTGTAGGCCAGATATGGTATCAGGCTTTAGAGATAACATGTTAAAGAAAAACTGATATACTTTATATCCACATTATTTTAAAATAAAGTGAGGGAAACAGACATTAAGCAGATAATCATTATCATGAACTCTTAAATTTACATCTGAGACACTGTTAAAAAACAAATATATTCTTTAAGAGTATCTAAAACAAAAGTATTTGACTTAGCCCTACCAGGGTAGAATTTCTTTAGTTAATACAGTTTGATCTGTGATCTTGGAGAGGAAAGAGAGTTAACCAGGCTAAAAGGGGGTGAAATAGGTTTTTAGGTAAAGGAAATGTTAAACAGGACCTGACAGATGGATGGTCAATGCATGTACAGAAAACATACCCTTTCCAGCACTATCTTTTACACTTATTATATGACCAAATAGCAGCAAAGAATCCAATATGATACTTTGTATCCTTAAGGGATAGATGAGCTTCTAGATCCTTGTAGAACTTTATAGAGAAAATCTCAAAACTTGCCCTCCAACTACATTGGTATTTGACTTAAGTAGTGGGCACCTATATCAATCAGGCTTTGAATTTTGGAGTTGTCTAAAATACTCTGGCTGATTCATGGGGATAAGTTAGTTTATCTCAAAAATAATTTCCAACCGAAGAACACTACAATCCAAATATAGCAATGTTATATATACAAAGGAATGCCAAAAGAACCAACAGATCTGTCCTCAAAGAAGTGGAACCAGAGTGATCCTTGGAAGCAGGGATGATTAGGCTGCATCTTGTGTATTTTGGATATGTTGTCAGGAGGGATCAGTCCCTGGAAAAGGACATCATGTTTAGGAGAGTCTCAGGTCAACAGAAAGAAAAGGAAGACCTTCAACTAGATAGATTGAAACAGTAGCTTCAACAATGGGCTTAAACATAAAAAGATAGTATGCATGGCACAATGTTGGATAATTTCCTTCTGTTGTGTATTATTGTTGTTGTTGTTGTTAGGTGCCGTCGAGTCGGTATCCAACTCATAGCGACCCTCATAGGGTTTTCAATGGCTGAGTGCTTCAGGATTGCCTTGGGAGTGGATTACCAGGCCCTTCTCCCACTTTTGCGGTGCTGGGAATTGAACTCGGGGCCTCAGAGTGCTGCAGCGCAGCACTCTACCCACTGAGCTAAACCCCAGCCCCTCTGTTGTGTATAGGATCACTATTAGTCAGAGGGCACCTAACTCGAGGGCACCTAACAACAAAAATTTATCAATCAATTGTTCTTCCTATATCATAGAGGAATATTCTTGTATTTCATTTGTAATTTTCAATGTTTCCTGGAAAAAAAACCACATTTTTTTCTTTAAAAAAAACACACTTCTTGTATTGAGAGGCTTGAAATGAATTTTAGCCTATTTTTCTGAGGTTTCTAATGACAAAATCTGCAATTAAGATTATATCTATAAACTATTGAATGATTAATAATTTTAATGATATTAAACTGCTTTTAGTAGAATGCTAATGGCATCAGAATCAGGATATAAACCAAAGCAGCTGGTCATAATCACTTATGTTGAAAACATGCAGCTTTAAGTTATGTATCTTCCAAATCAAGTATAAATTTTTTTCAAAAATAAGTACTTTGGAAAAACACAAGTAAATGTAGCTAAAAACGCAAAATATAATTTTCATGTTTGATGTTATATCACTAATTTGGCAGTATATGACTAATTTGTCTTAATTAAATAAATAGCTAATCATTTTTAAAGATATGCAACTTTCTTTGGACAACTCAATTTTATATCAAATAAAAGAACCAAACTAATCAATTAACTGATCTTTGGTAATATTCTCATTGAGAAATGAAAATGTCTAGTTTAAAAAAAAACTGTGGTAAAGTACACATAAACCTAAAACTTCTTACTTATCCATTTTCTGGGTACACACTTTAGTAGTGTTATTTATATTCACATTGTTGGGCAACCAATTTCTAGGACTCTTTTCGTCTTGCAGATTTTAGAACTGCATCTATTGAACAACTCTCTACTTGCCTAAGTCCCTGACAACTACTATTCTACTTTCTGTCTTCATCTATGAATTTGACGTTCTGGGTACCTCATATAAATGGAATCATACAGTGTCTGTTTTTAGAACAAGTACATTTTTTGAGATATTTGTTACTCTTGACCACTTCTGGAAATAGTTTAATTGGGCTCACAATACCATCTAATCAACTTCATAGCTTGCCCTCTACTCTAAAGATTTTTTAATGTAAAAAATTTCCCCCTCCAATCATATTTCCATGCTTCCTTTCTGGACAAAGATGGCAAAGGAACAGAGATAACAGCAAATGAGCTATGTAAGTTAGTATTGTTGGGTGTCCTTCAGGAGGGACCAGGTACTCCATTAGCATGTGCTTTTTAACCTTGTGCCCTTCCTCACTTTTACCCTTCCTAAATTTCTGATTCAAAGACAGACATGATACCTGGAGGCAGAATAGCCATCTCATGACTGGAAGGTGATAAGCATAGGTTAAATGGAAGAGCAGAAGATGCTAATGCCTAATAGCATTATGAAGTCATCTTACCTGTTCCTCACTACCTACTTCTAGATTGTTTTATGTGAGAAAAATAAGATACTTCAAACATAAAATAAGCTTCACTGATTTATCACTTTCCTCAGAAAAACCCATATAAAATTTATTCTTTACCTAGTATTCATAATCTTAAAATTTTACCTTTATTAATTTTGTTGTTGAAATGTTTACATAGATGGTCCCTCACTTACAATGATTTGACTTATAATTTTTCAACTTTATGTTGGCATAAGATCAATGTAAATTCGGTAAGACTGTATTTCAAGTTTTGAATTTTGGCCTTTTCATAGCTTACATATATGTAATAGGTATTCTCTCCAAGTGGGGGACGAAGGAACTGAGCCATATATTCCAGTGTGCCATGCAATCATGAGAGTAGACAATTGGTACTCCCTACATGAGTGAACTCTGCTGCCAAGCTACAATATTCAATATGTTAGGTGTGTTAAATGCATTTTCAATAGATTTGTTAGACTGTAACCACGTCATAAACTGAGGAACTTCTGTATAATCTTGTCATTATTCATAGGAAGTTGAATGTGTAGCTGTATACATATTTCTCAGGTTAGAAATTTTAGTTGTCAGAATGAAAACAGGGACAATAGGACTCGAGCAAAATCAGCTTGTTTATATAATCAAATTTCAAGGAATTCTTTTCCTTTGAAATAGAAGAAAAGCATAGAAAAGAATATTGTATACTAGATCTTATTTCAAAGAAAGCAAAGTAAATTGTAATAGAATGTTGGGAAACCTTGTCAAGAAGTGTATAGATCTATATGACAAGTTTCTTCTTGGTAAATGGAAACATCAAAAGGCCTAGTAGCTTTGTGCAATTTTGGAACCCCTGCCACTTTCAAAATTCAAATAAATACAATATTTCTTTGGAATCACTGATACCTGTGGAAGGCATTATGCTAAGTTTGGTTGAGGAGATACAGATAGTTGTCTCAAGCTTATCTTATCTAAGATAGTTGAGACTGATACTTGTTACGATCTACACTAAAATTATAAAAATAAGGCAAAATAATGTCATTTGGTAAGATATTTGAAAACAAGTTGCATATATGATCATTTAAGTATTACACATAATCTAACATGTGACTTGCATTTAGTAGATTGTCAAAATGTATTTATTAATTAAATTAATAAAGATGGAAATTACTTTAGGAAAGTAGTATAGGGAGCAATCAATTTTGCCTAATGGATAAAGGATTACTGATACTTACATTGAATTTGGAAGAGTATGAGACTGACGATTAGGGATCTTTTTTTCTGGGAAGAATGTGGAGATCATTTTAAAGAGCATTTCACACAAGAGCAAAGTGATAAAGATGTTTAGAAATAAATGATAGATTCCAAGAATGCCAAATAATCCAATGGGACTAGAGATCAAGACATATGATGAGATTAGATTTAATGATTAGTTGGAACTTTTATATAGTATTGCAATTCTTCCACAAGGAGCTTGGATATTACCCTGTAAGCATAGGAAATCATAAACATTTTTTTAAAAATAAAAGAGTGAGTTGATTTTAGTTTGGTATAAAAACACAATCTTGGGCAGTGTTAAAATACATGTGGACAGTTAACCTGGGAGACTATAGTTCTAATGTAAAAATAATGAACAAGCTGTGTACAGTGGCTCACACCTGTAATCCAAGCCACTCAGGAGGTAGAGATAGCCTGTGTAATTTAATGAGACCCTGTTCCAACATTAAGAAGTAAAAAATGGTCTGATGGTGCAGCTCAGTGGTAGAGCACTTGCCAAGCATGTGTGAGGCCCTGGGTTCAACCCCCAAGTACTGCAAAAATAATGTGAATGTATCAAACAATAAAGCTGCAGATCCTAAGATACTGTCTCTTCCTGGATAATTAGAAGAATGGAAGGCTACGCTTGAAAGAGGGAATGAGGCATTTAACCTGGGTTACTAGAACAATAAAAAAAAGGTATTATAAATCCAAAGTCTACAAGTGGAGATAAAAATGCAAAAGGAAAAATTCCAAGTCCAGTTTTAGCCTTATGGTTTCTGAAGTATCAGCAGTACATCTGTATACAAATGCTTGCTAGAGAGGCTTGCTCTATATTGCTTGTTTTTAGGAATTCAAAATATGAAGATATTAATAATGCCTGTATTTTGGAACATGCAATTTCTAATAATTATAATGATAATAATTACTCAATAATACCTTACATTTGCATAGTAATTTATAATCATTTTTATATTCATGAGTCCATTTCATTCTCACAATATTTCTGTAAGATCATTTGGCCAAGAGTTATTTTCCCAGGGTTTTAGTAGAGTCAACAAAGAATGAGTGAAATAAAATTACTTATGTAAGGATAGATAGCTAGATACATTGGTGAAGCTGCATCACAATACCAATCTTATGGAATTCAAGGTCAGAAGTCTCTTCAGTTTACTATGTAGGCTTTTGAACAAAAAGACAAGGAGAAAATTCACAAACTCATTTTGGTAATAGCAACGGTATATCATAAAACATACAAAGTAATATTTTGGGAACATCATTTTATATGTAAATGGGCAATAATATATATAATACATGTTGTTTGTTGTTGTTAGGTACCATCAATTTGAGTCTAACTCATAATGACCCAATGTACAACAGAAGGAAACACTCCCCAACACTATGCCATGCATTATTTCAGTGTTTCTCTGCTATCCATAGGGGTTTCAATGGCTGGTTGTTTTGGGATTGTTTTGGGAGTGGGCCTTCAAGTCTGGTCCTACTCACAGCGACACTCATAGGGTTTTCAGTGGCTTAATGTTTTGGGATTGTTTCAGGAGTGGATTGCCACATCCTTCTCCCATTTTTGCCGTACTGGGGATCGAACCCAGGTCCTCAGACAGTGAAGAGCAGCGGCCTACCAACTGAGCTCAACTCCAGCCCCACATGTATCCATATGCATGTATAATTCTATATTCATACAGATATATCTGCATTTATTCATTTTACTTCAACCAAAGCAATACATTAGGAGGCTAAGTACAAAGGCAGAAGTGAAATTAATTTGCTTTCTTTTACTATAAATATGAAGATTCATAATAATGTAGCATAATACCTCTTTCCATTAGACTTTTTAAATTTTGAAAAATATATTTCTTTTATGAAAACATGTAAATAATTTACCAATATTATTTAAAAATAACTGATAAATATTTTTATTTTTTCAATTTTTTTTCAATTTTTTTTTTTTGTGTGTGTGGCACTGGTGGTTGAACCCAGGGCCTTGCACATGCGTGCTTTGCAAGTGCTGTACCACACTGAACTGTACCCCCAGCCCATTTTTTTACTTTTTGAGACAGGGGTTCACTAAATTTTGCAGACTGCCTCTGGTCTCGAACTTGTGATCCTTCTGCCTCTGCCTCCCATGTTGCTGATTACAGGTGTGCTCCACAGCACCCAGCTCTCAATTTTGATTTTAAATGCAGCGAATGTTGAAAGCAGTAGTTCAAAGATGTTCTTAATTTTTAAGCATATAAAGAGGTTCTTGATACCAAAATATATCAGAACTGTCACTAAAAACTATCAGATGCTTTGTAGGTGCCACTTACTTTCAACCCAAATGACACTTCTGAAAGGGTGGGGACATTACAACATGAGTCACAGACATAATTTACCTATGTTCAAACCCCTTCACTACCACCTACCAGCTATGAAATCTAAGCAACTTATTTGCCTCAGTTTTATCACCATTGCAATAGTGATAAGCTACATGGTTGAGCTATATCCATTGAATCTAAGATCTATGCCATGGTGTACAAATGGCAAGACTGGGGAAATAGCTCACCCCAAGTGCAGGCCAGAAAGAGGTTATAGGTCTGGGGTATAGCTCAATTGGTAGAGTGCTACTCTTCTCTTTCTGAGGACCCAGGTTTGAGCCCCAGCCCCACAAAAAATGCAAGAACTATATGACAATCCACTCCTAAAACAATCCTGAAAAACAATGACACTGAAAACCCTATGAGGGTCACTATGAGTTGGACTCAACTTGATGGCACCTAACAACAACAAACAGTCTGTAGAGAAAATCAATAACAAAACTTACTAAAAGTCATATTGTTCTGTATCATCACCATGTACCAGCAGCTCTAAACAATGTAAATAATACAGTACTCATTCCCCAAAGATCTTTTATTTGACCAAGTTCTGAACAATTGCCTACATCTAGAAGTATATAGCTTACGCCGTCCCACTCACCCAGACAATCACCTAGTTCTTTGATTTGCTGTAGAGCCCTGCCGTGTCTCAGCTCCCCATGGGATCTTTGGCTCAGGTCTCTGTTTCAATTGCATCATAGGTTAATCTCTCCTATTGCTCAGTTGCAATTCTTTGCCTTACAGAGTTGTTTCTGAGAGCGTAACCCAATATATTTTATGTACGTAAAACTACCTGAGAATCTGTTTCCTATGCTATTTAATGTAAGAAAAGTTACTGTTCCACAATCACACAATAGTGAGGTTGAGGATAAGGACTCAAATGTTGGCAGGTCTGGCTGGAATACAGGTATAGCTGTTTTGCTGCACATTATATAAATATAGTTCATTAGTATCTCCAATTCCTACTCTTCCCCCACCCCCGCCAAAAAATAGAAAGAGGCACACTATCTGGATTTTCTCTTCAGTCTGATGTCTAGCCAAGAGCTTTGATTATTGATAATTACAAAGACAATTGCAGCCTATACTTGCAGTAAGTAACTAGAAATCATTTTGAGCAGCATACTTCCCATTCTGGAAAAATTCTAAAATAAACATAAAGAGGGCCCTGTGGTGGTGCAGGCCTGTAATCCAAGTGGCTCAGGAGGAGGCAGGAGGAATCTGAGGTTGAGGCCAGAGGCAGCCTGCGTAACTTAGTGGGGCCCTAACTTAAAACTAATACTTTGTACTTGCAAAGTATGCGCGATGCCCTGGGTTCAAACCCAAGTACCACAGAAGAAAAGGAAAAAAGAAAAAAAAAAAAAGACAAAGACACAATAAAGACAGAGATTAGAATCTTGCTGAGGAAGTAAACATACATTTTACCTCATCCACAGAGCACCTTTCCTCATTTTTCCTTGCTTAGCTCTATTCTGAGTGACAACTGCTAAATCCATGATGATTTCCCAGCAAAGACAAAAGAGACCGCTTTTGTAGACCCTGAGAGTCTTATCAAGCTATGGGCTAGGTAGATGTTTGTTTGTTTGTTTTTTGTAGTTACTAGGGTTGACCTCACTAGGCAAGCACTCGACCATTTAGATGCATCTCTACTCCCTTTTTTTTATTTTGAGACAGGGTCTCACTAAATTGCGCAGACTACCTCTAGTTTGGAACTTGTGATCCTCCTGCCTCAACTTCCGAAGCTGCTGGAATTACAGTTTTGTACCAGGGTAATTGGCTAGCTAGGCCCTTGCTAGGCCTTAGGCACATTACCTGCTTTTTTCACTTAGATAAAAATGTTTTCAATTAGATAAAAGTGATACATTTCATGGTATTTAAGTGGCAAAGAGTTGGGATTTTTACTTTTATTTTTTGTAAAATTATAAAAAGAAAAAGTTAATACACCTAGGCCCTCCCTAAGAGAGTTTTTTCTTTTCTTTTCTTTAAATATTTATCACTATTTTTCACTTTATTTGTTGATGTGTTTATTGTCTTTCTTGCTCCATTAAACTTTATCAGTGTAGCCATTCTGTTATCTTTAACATGGTCTAGAATGGTCTATGGCATATCAATAGTGCTAAATAAATGCTCGTTAATGAATGCATATCCTGGAAAGAAAGGGATAAATGATACTTTATATGATGAGATGCTAGTTGAAAGTTTGGAGCAAAAGTTTGTGCTTTCTTACTTGTTTTTTAATCTGTAGATACTTATTAATTGCTGCTTATTTTCCAAGCACTGTGTGAGGCACCCGATTTGATGTGACAGATAAAACAGATATAACAAATGTCCTAAGAATCTCAATAGAATGTAAACTGATATATATACTGTGAAATATATTTTTGCTAAATTATTAGAATTAATGGATAATATATTGGCATGCTTAAGTAACATTTGATTGTATGAAAATAACATTCAACATGTATTAGGTGAATATGATGTCCTGGTGATTGTGTTTTGACTTCTAAAAAGTATTATATTTTAAAATTGAAATACACTGTATGGCATAAATATTATTATTCCTTTTTTAAGAGGAAAAATAGATATTTACCTTATAAGTAGGTAATATTTGTAAGTATTTAGGTGTTACAATATGTCCACTGCAAGATATATAGAATAATATTCATAGAAGCTTTATTCATGTGTATGAGTCAGACTTTTCGGTTGCGTGCCAAAAATGCCTGACATAAACAATATACAGGAGGAAGGAGTTATTTTCACTCATAGTTTAGGTCCATAGCCCTGGGCTCTGTTGGTTCTGAATCCATGGTAAGGCACAACATCATGGTAGTGGGAGCTACTCATCCCTCATGAAGCTGGAAGAGAGGAAGAGACCAGGGACCAGTAATAACCTTCTAAGTCATGCCACAGTGACTCCAGCTAGGGCTCAACTCCTAGTTTTCAGAACCTCTTCAAATTGTGCTGCCAGCTAGGGACAAAGCATTAAACCCATGGGTCTATGGGGAACATTTCATAGTCAAGCTATCACAAGGTGAAAACTGGAAAAACAAAAAGCCTTTGAGCATCGGAAAACCACTGCAATATTCATAGTATATAGCATAGAAATATCATGCAGTAAATAAAGGAGTGAACTACAGGAAACATGGATGAATCTTAAAAACATCTTGAATGAAAGAAACCAAACACAAAATACTATGTATAGTATGTCTCCATTTAAGTCATGTTCTGAAGCAGGCAAAATTTTTTTATCATGCAAATAGTCAGATTATTGACTATGAATGAACTTGAGAGTAGCCTCAGAGTCTAATGTGATGATGATATTCTGTATCTTCATAGGTGTTTTTGTTATAGAGGTATATTACTTTTTGAAACAAATGAGTGCTATACTTAATATTTGAACATTTTAGTGTAGTAAAATGTTACTTGAAAAAAAGTAAGCAAATGTTGAACTCTAGTGATGCACATATTAACTATTTAGGGGCAAATTGAACTTCTGTTTACAGCTTATTTTGAACAACATCAAGGAATAAGATGGGTTGATGAATGGTAGAGGGATGAATGGATGGATATATTTTCACTATATAATTATTTGCCTGCAGCCCGTAGCACTGTGGTGTTAGCAGCTAATCGGGGTTGGGCCTGGTCAGTACTTGGATGGGAGACCACTTGGGAATACCAGAGACTGTAGACTTGGGAGAAGGACCCAGCAACTCACTCCCAAAAATCAACCTGCCATTGAAAACCCTATGAATGGCAGAGAAGCATTGACAATAGTGTTTTGCCTATTGTATGTAGGGTTGCTATGAGTTAGATACCAACTCGATGGCACCCAACAACAACACAACAATATAATTATTTCAATTTTTCAATGCATTTGAATTATTTTTACTTAAGTCCTGTAATATTAAAAGTATTGCATAAATTCTGTACCATGAATACCTGTTCACTCTCCCAGACTGAATTAATCCCATGTTCTTCTCCAAATCTAAGATAAATACCTAAGAGACACTGGGAATTAGGATAGTAAGCAAGAATTGCTGAGATCTTCCTCCCATTATGTATTTACTGCTTAAATATGTAGCCTATTTGATGAATCAGTATTATTTTTTGAATTATTTATAAGTCAGTCCCTGCTGTGGCTCTTTAGCACTATACATTAGAGTAAGTTACATTAATGTATATGCTGCACCTGGGCCATATACTGTTTGAAGCCAAGTGTTATCTGTATTTATTTTTCTATCTTTTTCCAACATTTTTCACATTGCTCTCTGCATACTTAAAAATTCTGGTTATCCCTATTCACTTTTAGGTTTTTCTATGTCACTTTTTTTTCTTTCTTCACAAGAAGAACAAATATGTTCTTCTATTCAGCATTCCTAATAATTAGTGAACATCCTTAAATTTGTAAAAAAATAGACCTGGATTTTTTTAAAAAAAATGATAATTCTGGATAGAATTCCATTTTGTGGATGGCATACAGCATCATTCCATGTGAGAAATAATGGGTGTCTACATCCATTGTGATAATACATTTTCTTAAATTTTTCTTATCTAAATGTAGAGGTACTTTCCCACCTGCTTTGAAAAATAACTGCCATGTTTTATTTTAGAACATTTGAAATACATCTCTTTAAGACACTGGTGTTCATAAGATCCCAAGAACTTCATTAAAAGGCAACCCCTGAAGCATCACATGGGTTGTTGATGAGTGTACTTTGAAGTCATCATTGAGATGACCTTTAACTTCACAGCACTGGGCTCATGAAAAACTTATAAATAATCAGATAATTCAAGGGTGGCAATAAATAATCATTAACCATGATTATCATAATAACAATATGAAGAAGCTTATGGATAATTTATGATTTCAAGTATTAGTAAGAAAGCATATAGAAAAATACTACTAAGTAAAAGATAGAGAAGACTTAGATGGGAAACTTAGATGGCAAGGGTGCGGGGGGAAGCATAGGGGAGGGTAAGGGGTAACTTATATGAATAATGTTTATCAAAATGCATATATGGAAATGTCACAATGAAAAGCATGTCAAAATGAATCACATTAAGATGTACATTAAAAATTTCCAAAAAAAAAAGAAAGCATAAGTGAGACTAGCACTTAGTTCTGTGTAGAATTAAATCCAGAAGATATGTTAATTACCTATATATTCCTCTCGTTGAAGATCATGTGTAGAATATTAAAATAATCTCAGAACATGGAGTCTTCCCTTGAGGAGTATATTTCAGTGGCTGGGGAGAAATTAGTCACTACCATAGGAACAAGAAAACACATCAAATTAATACAATCAGCAACTTTCTGTTTGACCCACCTATAACTGAAAATGTATAGAAAATGCCTTCTCATTAGATGAGAGTTTAAGGATATTTTCATGAGTAATTTTTAAAGTAGATGAAAGGAAAACTCATTTCCTCATAATTCTGTATCTGAGAGTGGTCCTGGGAAAAGCCATGGCTATCCTAGAGTTGTCCTTATATGAACTAGAAGTTGTGCCCACAACCTCTGAAAGGTGGCACTGTGGGCCCAGAAGAATTCATGGTAAGAGAAAGGCAAGGAGGGAGAAGAAAATGGTGGAACTAATACAATTTTAATAATCTACTAGCAGAAATACTGGTAAAAGTGGTTTTATTGTTTAAAGAATATGATCACTGCTCAGTACCAAATAATAGAGGAGCTATTCACACAATTATGTGATCTTTCTTGATTTTCGTCTTGCTTTTTTTCTTGCCCTCTTTCTTGTTATCATGCTTTTTTCTTTTCTTCCTTCCTTTTTATTTTTGCAGTTTTCAGGGGTTGAACTTAGGGTCTTGTGGATGCTACGTAAGCACTCCACCAGTGAGTCACACTCCTAACCCACTGTTCTTTTATTTTTCATTTTGGGATAGGGTCTCCCTAAATTGTGCAGGCTGCCTCTTTTCTCAAACCAATGAGCTTCCTGTCTCAGCTACCACAGCAGATGGGGTTAAAAGTTGCACTGAGCTCCATTTTTGCAAGTTCTAAATCTACTGTTTGTTTGCTATTAGAGGCCATCAAGTTCTATCTGACCTATAGCGGCCCTCATAGGGTTTTCAAGGACTGGTTGTTTTGGTGATTGTTTTGGGAATGGACTGCCTCATCCCACCCTATTTTTGCAGTGATGGGGTTGAACCCGCATCCTCAAGAAGTACGGAGCAGTGCTCTATCAACTGACCTAACCATAGCCCTCTAAATATACTAGACTACATTTATAAAATGGTATTTTGGTAATCTCATGAACATCTATGTAGTTATTTGTGAATCAATATTATCTGAAATTCATAAAGTAATGTTATACTAATATTTTAAGAATTTTATTGCTGGAGTATAGCTCAGTAGTAGAGCAATTGCCTCATATGTGCAAGTCCCTTGGTTTGATCCACTGTACCACAAAAAAAAAAAAAAAAAAAAAAAAAAGAAAAGAAAAGAAAGAAAGAAAAAGGATTTTAAATATTGCAGTAAACACTTAAATCCATCCCAATGTATTAGCTTCTTTTCTTATTTAGCATTAGTATGTCATTACAGCATAATGAAAAAGAATGTCATCTCTGCAGCTAAATTCCTTGATTTCAAATTCCACCTGAGCACCTAATAACTGTGTTAATTTGAGTTAATTTATTTCTTTATGGCTTAAGCTCCTCATATACAATGGAATGTGCAATAATGATAATTATCTCATAGGATTTGTGTAAAGATTTTAAATGTATGTATGTATATGTGCATATGTACATAATATTTTGTGTCTCTGAGTATACTTATATTACATATGTTTACATAGTTCATAATTTTGGGGAATACTTGTTATACATATGTAAATGCAAAATATTACATAGGTATACATATGTATCTATAAACATAAATACATTAGAACATTGACACATTGGTAAGCATTTTGTGTAATTACCTAATATTAGTAGGGTAATGAGGCAAATATATATCTATACAGAAAATACCAGCAATAGCTATTTTAAACATTTTATGCAGGTGTAATATAATTCTGTGAAACACATTAAGGACCATTCTTACTCTGCTTATATTTAGTTTTTTTAGCAACCTGAAATAATATACACTGCTTTTCAGGCTAATGATGTTAAGTATGAGTTTTAAGCTAATGATTTAAATCACCAGGGCTAAACTTTCCCAGCATGTTCAGATACAAATATCTTCCTATTTATTTGACATCCCCACTTGAATATGTAATAGGCGTCACAAAATTAGTAAGTCTGTAGTAAAACCCATGGTTCTCTGCACTGTACAGTGTGTTGGTTGGTACCATTCTTTTTTGTTGGCACCATCATCCATTCATGGGAGAAGGATGTGCCAATCCATTCCCAAAGCAATCCTGAAACAATTAGCCATTGAAAACCCTATGAGAGTCTCTGAGTCAGACTTGACAGCACCTAACAACAACAACATCTATTCAGTTGGTCAGGTCCAAACTATAGCTTCATCATTTACTTGTTTTTTTTTTCTTTTAATATTAAATCTAGTGAATCCACTGGCAAAATCCTGTTGGCTCTATACTCAAGACATTGCTACTAGCAGGCAAATTTACACATTTCACTTGTCTCTGCTACTACTCTGGTATCAGCTTCTAGCATCTCACACCTGGACCCTCTAGGCTGCACACACTGCATGTCCTGCTTCCAAATATATCTCCCTTAAGTCTCTTCTCCATCTCTTGTGAGAGTATCTTTTTAAAAATTCTCTCTGGATTATTTTTCTCCTTGTTATTGGAACCTCTGACTCATTCTTTTCCTTCAACTCTCAGTTCAAATGTCAACCCCAGAATACTTTCTAACTACGAAATACTGCCTTTCTCATTTTCAACCTCCTTACTTTATTTTAGTTATGTTCATAACACTTATTATTATTAATGATGTTTTAATATTTATTTATTTGTTTAATGTTCATCTCCCCAGTAGAATATAAATTAAACTCTATGAGACCAGACACATTATGATTTATTTACTGCAGTGGCTCCATGCCCAGTGACATCTCTTGCCCATGGTAGATGGAAAACAAATATTTACTCAATGAATAAATAGTTGATAGGTCAATTCCTGTGTGTTTAAGATCAACATAAAAAGGAAAAGTGGTAGAGTGGTAGAGATTGTAGTCAACAAAAACTAAATAAGACCTATGATTTACAATCTCCACTAGTCAAGGTTTCTTTCCCTATAGCTCTAAAATTAACCAGGTAGGATTAAACTGATTCATTAAAACAAAGATGAAGATAAAATGATTTGTTGTTCATGGAGACTCATGCCTGCAATCCCAGTTACTTGGGTGGCAGAAACAGGAGGATCATAGGTCCAAGACCAGAGGTACCCTGCGTAACTTAGCAAGACACTGTCTCAAGATAAAATATTTTTAAAATGGGGTGGGAGTGCACCCTGTGCACTTGCAAAGTATGTACAAGGCTCTGGGTTCAACTCCTAAGTACTGGATGGAGAAAGAGGGGGGGCGGCGAGCGAGCACAAACAAGCAAAAAGAAGTGATTTATTCTCTTTATTTCACACCTTTCCCCTCAAGACTAAATGGAAAGTAAGTAGTGAAAGTAATTTCAAGAAAGGGAAGCAGGAAGTGTGAAATGTTGTTTTTGTTTTTTTTGGGTCTACATATTACAGAGGGGCTGGGTTTTGCTCAGTTGATAGAGTGCCCCTCTGCAGTCTCTGAGGTCGCAAGTTTGATTCCTAGCACCACAAAAACAGAAGGACGTGGCAATCCACTCCTGAGGCAATCCCCAAACCATTCAATCAGCCATTGAAAACCCTGTGAGGGTCACTATGAGTCGGATATAACTGGACGGCACCTAAAAACAACATATTACAGGAGTAATCCTTTACCTTTAAATATTATTTCCCTATGATAATTAATACATTTTAAGTTTCATTGTATCTATAAATCTTTTGCCTGCAGCTGTAGCCCTGTGGCATCCGATCCCATCAGATCTCAGAAGCTAAGCAGGGTCGGGCCTGGTTAGTACCTGGATAGGAGACCGCCTGGGAACACCAGAAGCTGTAGGCTTGGGAGAAGGACCTGGCAACCCCCTCCCAAAAATCAATCTGCCATTGAAAACCCTATGAGCAGCAGAGAAGCACTGACAATAGTGTTTCTCCTGTTGTACAGAGGGTCGCTATGAGTCAGATACCGACTTGAAGGCACCTAACAACAACAACAACATAAATCTTTTGGGGCTGGAGTTTAGCTTAGTTACTAGAGTGCTGCTCTGTGCCCTCTGAAGTCCTGGGTTCACTCCCCAGCACCAGAAAAATGGGAGAAGGACATGGCAATCCACTACTGAAGCAATCCTGAAACAATCTACCGTTGAAAACGAACACTGTGATGGTTGCTGAGTTGGACATGACTTGAGGGCACCTAACAACAACATAAATCTTTTATTTTTCAGTTTGTATTAAAATTGTAACTAATTTTAGTGGGTCTGTTAGCTGTTATTATAATCATTATTTTGGTTTTGATCATGAAAATATTTAAAATATCTCTTTATATAGATTATATAAATCTACAGGATATCCACACAGGTTTTGTAATTTGATTTACAAACTTCAATAATCTGTCCTTTCAAAAGCAATGCCATAAAAGGGGTGATGAGAACAAAAACTAAATGAACCACACAAGTCAGTACTTTGATTTCATGCATGGTTGTCACAGCACATGACAGCTCAGAGAGAAAGAGAGAGAGAGATAAGGCCATAAGATAGATGGGAGATTAGGAGAATGTCATCACTCAATTATGATTTACTCCCTTTCCTCAGAAGGCAGAGGGGAAAATATCATCTCTTTATCTACATTTCAATAAAGCAAAATATCTCAATGATGTCACCATGAATGAAAATTATTTCATGGAAGTCATTACAAAATGTATTGAAGAATAACCCAGGGGAAAGGAAAGATAAAAAGACTTTCATTGAATCACATAAAGTGTAAATAAATATTTTACATAAGCATACTCCCATGGGAGATAGAGAATCTAATTGAGATTTGTAACTCTTTCATCAATTCATTGGTGTCATGTGATCTTGGAGTCAGTTACTTCAAAAGTGTGAAAAAACACAGCCTTGGCTCTTCAGACAAATAGCAATGATCAATAAATGTCCAAGAAGTTTAAAATATTGTGATATGAACTTATGTAACTTATTTGACAAGAGGCTAACAAAATAATCTTTTATAGACCTGTAATTTCTTAAGGCATGTTATTGGTAATTACTACAATCCTGAAATAATCAGCCCAAAAACTCTATGAGGGTTGCTATGGGTCAGACATGACTCGATACCACCTAAACAACAAACAACGAAGAATCTAACAGATAGTTTATAGATTAATCAATTATTTTGGAAAATTAATATAATAACATGACAAAAAATATGTATTTAAAAGAAACAAGTAAAGAAATAATACAAACTCAAATTATGGCACATATTTATGCTACTGGGATCTTTTTGTTTCAGTTATATTTAACAAACAGGTCTTAATTTTAAAGGCCTCAAATAACAATTAAAAGCTTCAGAATTGATTAAATTTTCCCGAGGAACTGATTCTAAATATCTACAGGTAGTTTAAGAAAGGAAAAGATGAAACTCTTGTCTCATACCAAGAAATGTTCTGAAGTGGCCTATCATTAATAATTAATTTAGAATCCTCTGTCAAAACATTAGTCACATGTTTGCTATTAATGTCATCTTAATCGGTGCTTTCATGTGGAAATCTTAGATTTCTGCCTGATGCTGCATTCCACGACAATGCTCCAAGAAAGTGGAGAATTTGGGGGTGGGGAAGAGTTAATAAAAATGTCTACTCATCCTTGAATTACCATTTAAAATAAATGACACTCAAACAGAAATGTGAAAAAAAAAAAAGATTAAAATAGAGCTACTGCTCAAATAAGATAGGCAGATTTTTTCCATTTCAAATCCAGCCCATAGTAGATAGGCAAGGACTCAATTAGCTAGACAGGTGAAATATTTACTCAGATTCTTTAAAAGTTCTCAAAAATATGGTGGGCAAATGATTAACTTGTATGTTTTTTTTATGAATGGAAAGCATTTATTGAGTGCTTCTAGAGGGTACTATGAGTAGGCAAACAAGTATAAGTCCATACTTTCAACTAAGTTGTTTTTAGTTGACATCAAATCATATTTTGACTCATAGTGACTCTATGTACAATAGAGTGAAACAGTCCCCTACTCTGTACCTGGCACATAATCTTTTTTACATTTAAAACCATTGTTGCAGTCCCTGTGTCAGTCCATGTAGTTAAGGGTCTTTCTTTCTTTCTTTTTTTTTTTTTTCTTTTTTTTCTTGGAAATTTTTAATATACACTTTACTATGATTCATTCTGACATGCTTTCCTTTGTGACATTTCCATATATGCATTTTGTTGTACATTATTCATATAGGTTCTCCCTTACCCTCTTGTATGCTTCCCCCCATCCCACCCCCTCATCAAAGACTTCTCTAACATTTACTTGTCTTTTTATGGTAATATTTTTCTATATATCCTTGGGTTCTAGTTCTGTTTAAGATAGAAACTGTTCTTGCAGTGAACTTTCTTTTTATCTTGTTGGAACTATTACATGCATTTTCTAGACCATCTATAATAATACCATTCTTAGTTATTTTTTTCTTTTATTATGAACTGACCTTTGTATAGGATTTTTCCTTATAATTTTGATTCAGCTACCACATATGAGTGAGAACATGTGGTGTTTCTCTTTCTGAGCTTGTGTTTGTTCACTTAAAATAATTTTCTTCAATTCCATCCATTTTGCTGCGAATGGCCTTCTTTCTTTTTTTTTTTTTTTTTTTTTTTTTT
>VMDO01016583.1:0-47235 GCA_007922755.1 Pedetes capensis
TTCATTTACTTATTAGATTAAATTAGAAAAAAAACATATTATAAATTGCGTTTATTTATTCATTTCACCAGTGTTTACCATATGATTACTTTATGCCAAATACCAAAACTAACATTTAATTGCAATGAACTCACAAATCATTATAATTATAACATAAACAAATTTTTATAAATAGAATATAAACAAATAATTATAAATAAAATATCAAAGTCTCCATGTTATCACTTCCTTCTCAGTGGTACAAGCCATCAAGTAGGTATTTAAAGCTTTATTTTTTCTTATCCTACAAGCAAAATTTGTATTTGTTTTTCATATAAAGTATTTGTTAATTTGATTTGACAATATCCATAAACCCAACAACAACAAACAAAAGACAAAAGTACCCCCTAAAAAATTTCACCACGTCATATATGGTCTACCATGATCTACTACAGTGCTGATTTATCAAGATTAAATTCACATGATTTGTTTGAATCCATAACCTGACCTTTCTTTGAATAAGTGGTTCTTTTGTTGAACATTACTGGGCTAGGTGTCAGGGAGAGTGAGATGATATCATGGACCAATCTGTATCACAAGGAAGTCAAGAAAGTTATTGGTGTCTGGTATCCTAAGGGGCATGTTATATTTCCCAGCCTCAGTTGCAACCTTCATATTCTGCACACAGCTGATCAGTTTCAAGTCTGGAATCTGTCTGGTACTCTTCAATCACCCTAGTCTAACATCTGTCACACTACCACATCTTTGTCTTTACCTTCTGAGCATCTTTCCTGAAATTGACCAGGTATCAGTGTATGTTATAGAACATGGACTGATCTAAGATTCTAGATGCTGCTCTGTTTGCTTTATGAAGCATCTCACTATAGTCAACACACTAAGCTGGACATCCTTGACATCCATGGCTTTCCTGAACTTCCCTGTGGTGCCTGCCTCTCATGTTCCAGGATGCCAAGGTCCATCAAACTGGCCACTCAAGTCCAATGCATTCTCCTGGATCATACTTTCTTTTTGTTTGTGACATCCTCTGTTAGCCAGTCCTCTTCATGTCAGCATGGAATGTAAAAGAAATTTTTTTCATCATCATGTTTCTTCATTGAAGGAAATTTTACTCCAAATGAAAACTTCTATCTCAAGTTTGAAAAGAAACATCAAAAACCCATTGTACTTAGACACAATAATAATTAATGTTTTTATTCAAAATATTACTTTTCACCTTTCCAAACCCAACATTTAATATATGTAGTAAATAAAACTCAAGAAGCTCAAAAGACTTTCTCAAGGTCACACACTGCTACCTAATGCTCAAGGTAGGATATTTTTCCTTAGCCCTTAGATTGATGCTGTATGATCAAGCAGCAGTCCTGGCAAAAAAGATCCTGTCAATGTATTCATAAGCATTTTTGAGTCCTATTGCTTGTTGAAGCCTGCAGCGGTAGCCCTGTGATGTCCGATCCCATCAGATCTTGGAAGCTAAGCAGGGACGGGCCTGGTTAGTACCTGGATGGGAGACCGCCTGGGAACACCAGAAGCTGTAGGCTTGGAAGAAGGACCTGGCAACCCCCTCCCAAAACTCAATCTGCCATTAAAAACCCTATGAACAGCAGAGAAGCACTGACAATAGTATTTCCCCTGTTGTACAGAGGGTTGCTATGAGTCGGATACCGACTCGACGGCACCTAACAACAACAACAACAACATTGCTTGTTGAAAAAGACTTTAATATTTAACACAGGTAGATTGTAAAATCTCTCCTCAATGTATCTAAGTGCTATACATCTCTTAGGTATCTTAGTTTTCCTAGGGTGTATACAAGATAATGGCATAAAATTGGCATTGTTGTACCAGGAAGAAGAGAATAAAAGAGGCCGTATAGAAAATAGTGGTTACACACATAGATACACATGCACACACTAGTGGATAAATGAATGTTAAGTAAGAACTTTAGATCCAAGATGTTAAAGTAATGAGCATCCTCCAGCCCAACCACCATTAGATCATTTGCTACAAAATACAATGGTTTACATTAGCTTTCTCCAAAGGTTACCAATCACAGGGCTTACTGAAGATGGTTTAATAGCAAACCTTGAGGTATCAATATAACCTAGTGGAAAATATTTTTTCTACAATACAAGTTCTGAATTCTGAACACGTAGTTCTGGCTGAAGTATCTGACATCCATATGAAAGAGGTTTTGCCCAGAGTATGCAAGTCATGCTGTGACAGTGTCAGTGATGTGCACTGTGTAATGTCAATTCAGGAGGAGAAGCCCCAGCAGAGTGAAAAGGACTCCTCTCAACATGCATTTCATGACACCATGGAATCATTTAAGAACCCTGCCTGGAAAGCAACTGAAAAATAAGCTACATGTGACACTTGCTTCCAGACCATCTAATGAAAAGAAGTGAGTAGAGTGTCTTCCCATTTGTGTAAAAGAGTATTTCATTTATTTCACCATTATGTATAGCCCCAAGTATTGGCGAATCTTTCTACAGATTAAGGAAATGTGCCATATTGATCAAAAAAGTATTTGTTTCCATGTTGAAAAATATTGCTTTATGCACTTGTGTTCCACTCTTGGGTGCCATTCCTGAGAACAGGATAGTTATACCCTGAACCAAATAGCCACTGAAATAGTGTGGCCATTCCAGTCAATGTCAAGAACTAAATACGCAATACTTCTTGTCCTCTTGCTGACTCTGGATAGCCATTAGTTCATGGTTATTTCAATATTAGAAACTAATTTGTTTCATCACCAGTAAAGTCCCTTTTTGGTGACCTACAAGCCCCTGTATGGTAATCAACTGTCACTGTATCTTTAAAATCCTCAAAGGTATTTTTCCTGGCTTGTATAGTAAAATTTATGCCTCTTACACAAGACTGTGCAATCCCCATTATTGGAGTAAACTTTTATTAACCAAGTATTTTGGAGGAATCATTCCTCTTACTGTATTCCTTTCAGCTTCGTGATGTGAGCCACAAAGATGTTGTTGTTAGGTGCCGTCGAGTCAGTGTCCGACTCACAGCAACCTTACATAAAACATACGAAACACTATTGTTAGTGCTACTCTGCTATTCATAGGGTTTTCAGTGGCTGATTGTTTTTTGGGAGTGGGTTGCCAGTCCATCTCCCATGCCTACAGCACTTGGTGTTCCCAGGTGGTCTTCCATCCAAGTACTAACCAGGCCTAACCCTGCTTAGCTTCCAAGATCTGATAGGATCAGATGCCACAGTGGTATGGCTGCAGGCAATAAATGGTCCTTAAATAATTTTGGTAAATTCTTGATTGTATTTTATGTATTATTTATTGTATGGCTGAAGATCACTGGTAACCCCAATAACCATGTTCTTATGATAATACTTTGGACCTAACAGAGTAATTTTATTGCAAATTGGATAAAACAGAAAAAAATGCTTTTCCATTATTAATTATGAAAAATGCCTTTGTGTGTCTATTTGTACATGTTCTCTCATTTTGGTAATATCACCATCTTCTTCACTGACACTGTCTCAGTACTAATTGCATACCTCCAGCGTTAAAGGAGACTCATTTCACACAAGCCTGTAATCCTCATGGCTTTCACTGTGAAGAGCTTATTAATTTATTAATCACCTTATTATCTTTGACATACTTAATTTCTCTCATTAATTACATTTCTTCAAAGATGTGAAACATGACTATATTTGCCTGGGTGGTTATTTTATGAGCATCTGATATGTGCTTTTCTATTTCTCAGAAGATGCATATTAGAAGAAAAAGTT
Organism: Pedetes capensis; assembly: GCA_007922755.1. Classification (NCBI taxonomy): domain Eukaryota; kingdom Metazoa; phylum Chordata; class Mammalia; order Rodentia; family Pedetidae; genus Pedetes; species Pedetes capensis. Next base: position 3,761 of record VMDO01016583.1, read on the forward strand.
AATATCATGCCACCTCTAGGTCAGATTTGCAGATAACAAAGCTCTATGCATGGGAATTTTATAGTATGGCAGGTGGAATAATCTTCCATAGCCGATAAATCCAGAAGTGTTACCTGATATGGCTCCCTGCTGCCTGTGGCTTAAAGAGACTCTCAGAGACTATAAAACGCCCCCTTATCCGGCAGCCCTGCCATTAGCATGCGTTCTCACTGTGGTTCTCTCTTCAGACTTCCCCGCAGGGTCCATGAAATAACTGGAAATGAGGGATAGCTTCTTGTCAGAAGTGTTTAGGACCTTCTATTATAGGAGCAATCATCCACAAATCTCAAGATTTGATTCTCTTTACAAGTGGGAAAATTAGCAAGCATGTTATGGAACTAAAGAGAGAAAACAAAACTTTTGGTTGTAATTATTGCTTTACTAATTTACCTTAATCATAGATTTTAGATGAGTCAAAGTTACTTTTTTTTCACCATTGGCAAAAGTAAGAAAAAAAGATTAATTTAAATCACATCTCTTATTTCTCAGTAGATTTCAACTTAATTGAATTAATTAGTTTTTAATTTGAGGTTACAATGCTGCAGAAAGCCTAGGAAACCATTCTCTTTATGGTCTATGGCTCATCTGCAATTATTGCTTTCTGTTTTATGCTATACACAGAAAATAGAAAAATTGTTCAGGGAAAGTTTAAAATATAGAGTTTGGCCCTGAAAATGATGAAAATTTTATTTGCATATGTATCTGCACAAATTATCTCATGAATAAGTAAAATTCAAGAATGATCATTTTGATAAAAATCATTATTGTTTACTAGATATGACAGAAGATAATCTGACAGCCCCACCTGCCTGCTTTCTACCCAGAATAAAGTAATACTTTATACTTTAAAGTAATACTTCCTTGAATTATAATACAATTGTCATTTGCCTATTATGGTGCTTTACACATTACATCTGATGATTCTGGTTGACGTCTGCTTGTAACATGGCATCCAGTATTGCAAGCTACAATTATGATTGTGTCCTCAGGAGTTTTCTTTGTGTGGAGCTATAACTAAATTTCTGCCTATAATATTTCCCCTGTGTTGAGACAAGATAAATATAAGCAGGAAGTTCAGCAAGGTTTTCTATCTTTTGGTAATAGCTGAAATAATTTGGAAGAAAAATTTCTGAAGTACCTTTAATTACCTATGTGATCTAGATAAACTCCACCTTTCAGAGCCTAGAAAAATTAAGAATGCCTCATATCTCTGGGAAAGATTATACTTGTTGGTTTTATTACAAACATATAGAAATTGCAAAATAGCAAGAGCCAGACCAGTCAAAGCATTCCAGACTCCCTTCAGTCTACCTCAAATTCTGCTAACATGCTAAATCTAGATATTATTTGTATTACTCTTGCCCATACTCAGTCCATACTTGGGCAAAAGCAATTTTTCAAAAGGACCTGACTTTATGAGGGAGTCTCAAAAAATGTAAAAAAAAACAACTACATTACAATCCAGGTATCCCCCTACTGAGTATATAGCAAAATGAAATGAAATCAATGCCAAATGGACATCTGCGCTTTCATGTTTATTGCAGCACTGCCTTTAATCGCCAGAGAGGGAATCAACCTAAATGTTTATCAATGAATGAACAAATAAAGAAAATGTAGGGGAGAGAGAGAGAGATTAGATATAGATGGGATACTACTTAGCCCTAAAAGATGATGAAATCCTGTTACCTGTGATAATATTGATGAGCCCAGACTACTTTATGTTAAGCGAAATAAGCCAGGAACAAAAAAACAACTACAGCATGATTTCACTCAAACACATAATCTAAAGAATTGACTTCATAGAAGTTTAAAGTAGAATAGTGGTTCCTAAAGGAAAGCAGAAGGAAGGATGATAAGAAGTTGGTCAATGAGCATAATATTACAATTAGAATGAATAGATTTTGATAGGGTAAAGATAGAGTAAAGTAACTATAGTTAACAATACTACATTGTACATTTGAAAATAGCTAGATTTTGAATGTTTTCACTCCAAAGAAATAATAAAGGTTTCAGGTAGTGAACATACTAATTTCCTTGATTTGCTCATTATACAATGTGTACATATATCAAAATATTACATCATACCCAATAAACATATACAATTATTATATATCAATCAAAAATAAAAATAAAATAAGGGGGAAAAAAGGCCATGACTGCAGAAAAGGTGTCATGTATTCCGTGATGGGAAGAAAATGCACTTACTTACTCACTCAACTATCCACCATCTATCCATTCATTCAGTGTAATGCTCCTCTGTCGGCCAGGCACTTGTCTTTATTCTGAGGGTACAACGAGAAAAGAAAATAAACAAACACTTGAAGCCATTGTTCTCATGGAGCCTATACAGGAAATAGAGAAACTATAAATGTATCTTTACATCAGTATTCATGGAAGGGGTTAGAATAACAGTAGGAACTGCCATTTTTAGTCAGCATTGTCAGGGAAGACAAGAGAGAGAAGCTAACTTTCGGCTTGAGACCAGAAGAAAAAGACATAGCAAATTACAGAGTTCACCCAAGTGTTTGGCGTAGATCTTGCAAAGCCTTGCTGACTCTATATGTTGTCTGGGTATCACCAACAGAAGCATCACTAAGGAGTTTATTAAAAATACAGAATTTCAAGCTCCATTCTATAGGTCATAAATCAGAATCTGCATTAACAATAGTGCCAGGTGATCCTTGTGCATATTCATATTTGAAACGGCCTAATAGCAGAGTACCCCTATATGTCTCTCAGCTTGTGATGCTGTAGAGACTTTCATGTTGCTGTGATGCTAAAAGCTATGCCACTGGTATTTCTGATACCAGAAGGGCCACCCATGGTGGACAGGTTTCAGCTGAGATTCCAGAGTAAGATAGACTAGGGAGAAGGTCCTGGCAGTCCTCTCCCAAAATCATTAGCCATTGAAAACTCTATGAATAGCAGAGAAGCATGAGAAAATGAGGTTCCCAGGTTGGAAGGCGTTCAAAAGATGACTGAAGAAGAGGTGCCCCCTTGCAGTACAGTTGACTTTAATAAAAAGAATGGAGTGAAGTCCCTGGGACTTCTAATTGTTGATGTGGCATGAGTCAAAATCAGAAGAAACATAGTAGCTGCAACAATGGGCTCAAATATAAAAAGATCCTGTGCATGGCACATTGTTAGATAGTGTTTCCTTCTATTGTACATGGGTTTGCTTTGCCTGGTACTCTATTTGATGGCACTTAACAAGAACAATAGCACAGTAAGTTAGTAATAGATAAGATTGAAATTCAAATCTTCACATTTTTATTTTCTTTCTGTGACTTATTCTTCATCTTTACACATTTTCATTCTGCTTTTTATAAAGTAGACTAAAAGAAGACTATTTCAAATATATCCTTTTAGCATTCTGTTAAAATAAATATTTTCAATATGATAAGAAAATGTTTAAATATCAGAGCTTTGCTGGCAACATTAGACCCAGTCAAGTAGCACTAAGTCTGGAGTTTGGTAGCAGATGCTGAACTGTTTTCAAAGATGAGGGACAGGACTCTCGCTCTTGCTCCCTGGTGTCAGGCATGGGGCCAAGTAAGAAATCAGCAGTGACAGCGGAAATGGGCAGAAATGTGCCCAACGAGTGCTCTCACCTCACGTACATCAAGTGAGAGTCCAGGAGCATGTCCCCGGCTAGGAGCTCCATGTCCCCTAGCCTCAACCTGGGACCACCCTCTGCTATCCCCAGGACGCTTGCCCAGTTACGCTGCCCAACCACTCTACATTCATGTTGGAGAGCAGAACCCTCAGCTGATGGCATGCTTCCATAATAATTTCCTACTCTGCCAGAGCCAGGGCTCTTCACACAGGGCTGAGAATTTGAAGTAGAATGACTCACCTTTAGGCATAAAGTATCACTGAAGAAATGCCATTTCTTGTATTTATTACTGTCAAAATTATCAGTTCAGAAGTTGCTTCAGATCTTCCACCATAAAAATAAAACAGCATATAATAGACCTAAAAAATCAAGTTTGTGTGTTAACTTATGGAAAAGCAACCATTTTTCCTTTTTTTCTGCTCTGTTCTTTTGAAGCAATTTCCTAGAATGCTTTTCTCCAGAGTGGTTTTTCTTCTAAAATATACCAGAGGGCATCTTCCCAGCTCATTCTTTCTTTGTACAACTCTGTAGATTTCCAACCCCTTGAACACAATGCTAAAAGCTGTCATGGTGGTATGTTGGGGCTGCATTCATCAGGAGTTTGGCAAAATTCCAGATCATTTACCAGGGGCTCTAAGTGTTCCCTCCTGTGGAAAAAAAGAGTTGCTCAAAAATTCTAATATGTGCAAGGGTGAGGCAGGCAAATCATAGGTTATTTTTTTTCTGGAGGTATTTTAAAGGATCTGCATATCATTATGTCATCAATTCATTACAATGCTCTAATTTATTTACTGTAGCTCTTAGAAATTACAAGTGAATGATTTTGACTGCTCACTGAATTACTATGAAAAGGAAGAACATATGCACAACTGATGAAAATGATGGAGAACTTAAGAAAGGTAAGTCACAAGAGCTGTTGGAGACAAAATGTGGTAGCATTTCTCACTGGACCCCAATTCCCAATAGTTTTTTTTTTTATTAGGAGTCCCGGTAACATATTTATTCATTGGTATACCTCACATCGCTATTTTTAAGACCCTGATCTATGACTGGGAAGCCAGCATAATAGGCTAGGACTTTCAGTGAGAGTGTTGTGTTCCTCTATTCATCAGTCAAGGCTCTACCAATTTGTTTTAACACTTCTTTAGGTAAAACTGCTAGACTACTTAGGATCCCCCTGCCAAACTCAGGATGAGCAAAAACAGATAGATTTTGCTAAATTTCAGATTCTACAATTCTTTATCACTGTCTCAGAGTGAACATAAGACTTGTATGAATTTTAGAATTGAAATAAGCCTGGAACATGCTTTGGCCAAGCTAACTTTCAGAAAATATTCTTTTCTTGATTCTTTGTTATAAACATTATTTTCTTACAATGTTTATATTATGCCTAATCTCCCAAAAGAACTTAAAATATTTATGTTGAAATATATACATAATGGACCACTAAAATTTGGAGAGAGTTAAAATATTCAAATTGATGATCCAAAGCTTCTGGGGAAAGTATGATGAAAGCAATGAATCCCCTCTCTGGGAAAGTACAGAAATGCAAATTTTGACATTCAAGGTTTAAAAAGAATACAAACTAAACTTTTTTTAAAAAGAAGAAAATAATCAAAAACACACAAAAAAATATTCAAAATTCCCGCTTGAAGAGAAGGAATGGTTGTGAACCAAGACTAGAGGTAGCCAACTCAACTGCCTAAGAACTCAGGCAGAGAGGAGAGTGAAGTGGGATGGAAAGAACGACCAGAGAAGTTATGAAGCTCAAAGAGAAGCAGGCCAGACCCTCACCAGACAGGGCAGCTGTTCAGCATCTCCTAAGTTCCTGTCTTCTAGTGTAATGCAGCCTCAGTTCTGTGGACTGAGCTTCTAATTTTTCAAGAGAAAATCCTTGTTCTGGTTTTTATATAATAATTATAATATCTCAATGCTTAATTTTTAGCAACTAATCCAAACTTGGGGCTGGGATTTACCTCAGTTGGTAGCATGCAGCTCTGCAGTCTCTGAGGTCCTGGGTTCAATTTCCAGCACCACAAAAATGGTAGAAGGACATGGCAACCCACTTCTAAGGCAATCCTGAAATAATCAGCCACTGAAAACTCTATGAGGGTGGCTATGAGTCGGACATGATTTGACCACACCTAACAACAACAATGCAAACTTGTTTTAAATGCTTTGCAGAAAAACAAAAACCAAGCAAACAAAATAGAATTACAATTGTGGCTGGATGATGAATGTCTGAGGCATAAGTATTCTGTGTTATTTTAATAGATATTCATATTATTCTTACAGTTCTCAATGGGAAATCTGGTATTTTATCATAGAAATTTATTTTGTTATTATTTTTAATTTTGTTTTCTTGTAGTGCTGAGGATTGAATTCAGGGCTTCATGCATGCTAGACAAATGCTCTACCACTAAACTATGCTCCCAGCCCTTCTCATAGAGAATTATGGGCTAAAATCTTCTGGCCACTTCATGTGTAGGATCAAAAACTACCTGAGGAATACCTGAGCATAAGGTTAAGACTTCTTTAAGAAAGCAACTCTGGATTTGCTTACGTGTATGGAAATCTACATCAGTGAAGTCATTATTTTCCACAGAAGAGATGTTGGCTTAAAAATTCCTGTGATAGTAGCTACAAATCAGTAGCTTCAGGTTTTAAAAAGCCTAAGTATGGCTTCTATATCACATTTATTCTTGAGCAGGCCTTGTGCTGGTTGATCAACCAAAATCATGCTAGCTGGAAAATGGTCCCTGAGATGACTATATGAATCGAACCATGAAATAGAGCAATTTGGAATTGTCCATGCAAGTGATAAAGAGTATCTGCATAAAACAATCATTTTGTTTCTATCTCTAAAGATAACATTAAATGTTTCAATCTGCTTGACTTGAGGCAAATTACTAAGTAAACTTAACATGACTATATATTTCAGAAATTCTTCTATTCCCTTTTCAACAAGGTAGGTGCCCTTGATGGATTAGATCAAACCATCTTCTGATGGATTAGATCAAACCACCTGAAAATCAATGGGGAAAGAACCTCAAATGCAAAATAAACAAACTATTGGAAAGTTTCGCTATTAAGTCACTGCTAGTGCCTATGCCTCCACCAATTATTGGGCCAAGAGGAAACAGTAAAACAAAGATGAATTTCTATAAACTAATAGTATATATTTTTTCCGTAAGAATGGTCCCATCAGGGGTTTGGGCATGTATCTGATTGGAATTATACAAACTTATTTTCCTGACCCTTCTGGAAATTCTACCAGCCTTTTTTTTCTGTGGGGAGGGGGTTGGCTGAGCCCAAACCCAGGGTCTCATACATACTACGCAAATGCACTACCGCTGAGCAACATCCTCCAGCAACTATCAACTATTTATTGTCATATGATGTATCCATTTTGTTCAAATGGCTACAGCCAGTTAATTCACAACAAGTAGAAGGACTAACTAATACAAATACCAGGGTTTCACTGAGGAATATTTTTTAAATATTTTATAAGAAAGAAATGTTGCACCCCAAGCACAGGGTCTCCTACTCTAACCAAAGAGTTTCTTGCCCCAAAAATTGCATGGAAGCTAAATAAATAAATAAATAAATAAAGCAATCAAACAATGCACAAAGGTGATAGCTATTATGGAAAACAGTATGGCAATTTATCAAAAAATTAAAAATAGAATTACTAGATGATCCAACAATCTCACTACTGGATATATATCCAAAGGAAATGAAGTCACACTATGTTGAAGAGACATCTGCACCCTCATGTTCATTGCAGTACTATTCATGATAGGTAAGAAATGGAATATAAATATGTGAAATATATAAGAATATGGGGAGAATAAGAGAGAAGGAAATAGGGAAAAGTTTCTTCAATTTTGTTGTTGTTAGGTGCCACCAGATCAGGTCCAATTCATAGTGATCCTATGATTGCTGATTGTTTTTGGAGTGGGTTGCCAGGTCCTTCTCCCAAGCCTACAGCTCCTGGTATTCCCAGGCAGTGTCCCATCCAAGTACTAACCAGGCCTGACCATGCTTTGCTTCTAAGATCTGATGAGATTGGATACCACAGTAGTACAGCAGTAGGAATAGGTACAAGGTTACCATAAAATGGAAGCAAGAAGTTCTGCTGTGCTATTGCACAGTAAGGTGACTTAGTGATGGTACGGGTGCTGTCTAGTTGGTTCTGACTCATAGCAACCCTATGTACAACAGAATGAAACACTCCCTGCCACTGTGCCATGCCTGGCACTACGTCAGTGCTTCTCTGCTATTCATAGGGTTTTCAAGGGCTTATTGTTTGAGATTGTTTCAGGAATGGGCTGGCAAGTCCTCCCATTTTAGGGCTTCTGGGGACTGAACCGAGGGCCTAAGAGAGTACAGAGCAAGCACTCTACCAACTGAGCTAAACCTCAATTCCAGGATGACTACAGATAAAAATAATTTGTACTGTACAGTTCAAAAGACTAGAAGAAATGATTTTGAAAGTTTTCCCATATAGAAATGATAAATGAGGAGGGACATAGGTTTAGAATGATTTAAACATTACAAAATGAGTGCATGTATCAACATATCACATTACTCCATTAACATACAATTTTCATGTTTCTATGTTTCAGTTACAAATAAATTTAACTAAAAATAAGTAAAATAATGATGATGATGGTAACTTTTTTAAAAAAGCAAGTTACCAAACCAGAAAAGAATCAGAGGACTTGGATAAGCATTCCATCAGTAACCAGTGTTTGCTTAACTAACTGCCATTGATCAGAGCACCCAGCTCAAAACTCTGATTCTGCAAAAGACTTGAGAACTTTTGCACAATTCTGAGTGAGGGAAGGAGGAGAGCAACAATGACAAGACTGAATTTCCTGCTGGCTAAGCAAGATGAGAACTCTGAACTAGATTTAAATTGATTTTTTGAAAAATAATAAGAAATGCAGTATTATTTCTTAAACTCCTAAGTTTGTTGGGTAAGTTTTGTATCCATTACAATGATAATATTTATAATCATAACAAGCCCAGCAATATTGGTACACTGTATATTTTTGACTAAAACAGAATTTTAATTTATAAGATCAAGAATATTGGTAGAAGCTGAAGATGTTGCTCAGTGGTAGGACCCTTCTGTAGCATGTTAAAGGCCCTGGGTTCAATCCCCAGCACCACCATCAAAAGGGAAAAAAAAAATACTACAATCAGTCTGCCTTAGAATGAGCATCTCTTGTTGTTGTTGTTGTTAGGTGCCGTCAAGTCGGTATCCGACTCATAGCCACCCTCATAGGGTTTTCAATGGCTGACTGTTTCGGGATTACCTTGGGAGTGGATTGCCAGGCCCTTCTCCCATTTTTGCTGTGCTGGGAATTGAACTTGGGGCCTCAGAGACTGCAGCACAGCGCTCTACCCACTGAGCTAAATCTCAGCCCCTGAGCATCTCTACAAAACATATAACACTTTTTACCTTAGTGACAACTATAAAGTAGGATGATCAGAGAGAAATTCAAATTAAGTAAAAGAAACCACAATATGTCATGAAATAAATAATAAGCTAAGACATTTTATTAAAAAGGAATATAAAAAGTCAAATATATTTCCAGAGCATAGGATTTCTGTGACATTCAAAACTAATATATATATACATATATACATATATATGTTTGTGTGTATATATATATGGAAGAATCTTGTTATCTTAGATACAAAATTGACAGTCTTCTGGTATGAATCTTAATCTCACAGAGGAAGCTGCTGTTTTGAAAATCTTGTCAGTGTTAATGGAGTAAGTTCAATGCTCAAAGGTATTCTGAGTTATGTAGTAAGATTAGCTCCCTCAGATGTAGACCCACATTAACCTAAAGCAGCATCTGGATAAGAGATGAAACCTAGGGGAAAAAATGTAATTTTCTATTGGATCTCAGTGGTTTTGCTCAGTCTAGCACCCCTTAAAAGTGATCTAGCTCATAAACTACCTTACTAAGATTGGGAAATGTGTCTTTCCAAATGAAAACATTTCAAATTTTAATAGAAATATGTCCATTTCAATTTCACTTAATAAATATTTACCAAGGTCTTACTATTTGCCTGCATTGCTCTTACACACACACACACACACACATACACACACACACACACACACACTAGATGGTAAAAACTCCATCAAGAAAAGTAAAACAGGCTGAGAGCAGTGGTGCATGCCTGTAATCCCAGCAACTTGGGAGGTAAAGGTAGGAGGATCGCAAGTTCAAGTCCAAAGGCAGTCTGCACAATTTATTGAGATTCTGAGTAAAATAATAATAATAATAATAAGCTGGAGGTGGAGCCCAGTGGTAGAGCTCTTCCAAAGTGTAGGCAAGGCCCCGAATCCAACTGCCAAGTCCTGGACAAAAAGGGAAAGAAGAAAAGGAAGGAAGGAAGGAAGGAAGAGAGGAAGGGAGGGAGGGAGGAAGGAAGGAAGTGGAAGAAAGGAAGGAAGAAAGGAAAAGAAAGAGAGAGGGGCAGGGAGGGAGGGAGGAAAGGAAAGGAAATGAAAGGAAGAAAGAAAGGAAAGAAAGAAAGAAAGAAGGAAAGAAAGAGGAAGGAAAAGAAAGGAAGAAAGAATGAAGAAAAAAGAAAGAAAATGCCATGCTCTTCCTGGGGTTTCTCTCTATATATGTTGTGGGTGCAAGCAAGAGGTGGATGCCCTGATGCTGCACCTGGTGGGTGTCGAGACTGTGACCAGAGAATAGAGCATCACACACAAGAGAGAAGGACAGGTTTATTCACAAAGGAGGGTAAAGGAATGGAGGATTGGGGAGAGGGGAAAGGGGAAGGGGAGAAGGGAAGTGCTCAGCTGCTGTCTCTGCCACTGGGGCAGAACCTCCCAGGTGTCCTTACTCTTCCAGCTTGCAGCTTTTTCCACTTCTGGGGCCCTGAGCTTGACTGCGGGAGTCTTGCCTCACAAAGCTGTTGGTCCGTGTAGGATATCCGGCATTGTAGAGGTCGGGGTTGAATAGAGGTGGCAGGCGGGTTGAAGTATGATGAAGGCAGTTCCAAAGAAGGCTGAAGGAAGACTAGGCTAGGCAGATGAGTAAATGGGCCTTGGGTTCCTTACCTTGGGTTCCTAAGGAATCACAAGGACCTGCTGAGCGTATCTTGAATGGTGTTCAGAATGGTTGCTGAACTCTGAACTCCTAAATTTATATGGCCTGATAGCCAGCCAATCAGGGGAACAGGGTTGGATCAGAAATGAGCAATCAGGTACCAGGGAGGCTTCATATGCTACCATATCTTGGGTGGCATCTTGGCTCACTCAATGGGAGGGGGGAAGAGTGAGATACCTGGATATATACAAAAGGTGACCTGTTGCTATCTTGCCCCATAGGATTCCAAGTGGGCTAGATGAACTCCTGGGACTGGCCATGTTGTGGGTACTCTCTATCCCGCTGGGAATCCCAACAAGGAAAGAAGGAAGGAAGGAAGGAAGGAAGGAAGGAAGGAAGGAAGGAAGGAAGAAAGAAAGAAAGAAAGAAAGAAAGAAAGAAAGGAGAAAAGAGACAAGAAAAAAAGAGAAAGAAAAAGGAAAGAAAATAAAAACAGGTAAAAGAGTTGACAGGAAGAGTTGCAAGAAAGGGTACACTAGATAGGGTGGCTGGGTTTTAGCTCTGGTGGTAGAGTGCTGTGCTATATGTTCTGAGGCACTAGGTTCAATCTCCAGTACTGAAAAAAAGTGGGAGAAGGATGTGGCAATCCACTCTTGAAGAAATCCCAAAAAATAATCAGCCATGGAAAACCCTATGAGTAGCAGACAAGGACTGATATAGGACTAGGCATGACAGGCTGTTGAGGAGTGTTTCTTTCTGTTTTACTTAGGGTCACTATGAGTTGGACCCAATTCAAGGGCACCTAAAAAGAACAACAGGTAGGGAGAAGGTGGCCAGGGAAAGCCTTTTTGGCTGCTTGAATGAAGCATTGGCCGGCAACCATACCACTGTGGCGTCTGATCCCATCAAATCTCAGAAGCTAAGCAGGGTCAGGCTTGGTTAGTACTTGGATTGGCTACCCCCTGGGAACACCAGATACTGTAGGCTTGGGAGAAGGACCCATCAACCCACTCCCTAAAAACAATCAGTCATTGAAAACAATGAATAGCAGAGAAGCACTAAAAATACTGTTACACTTGTTGTATGCAGGGTCGCTGTGAGTCAGACACTGACTTGATGGCACCTAACAACAACAATGTAGTAGCAGATCAGGGACTAGAATGAAGGGAAAGCAAGAATGATGAGATGTACCTGAGAAAATCATGGTAAACAAAAGAAGATCAAATGAAAAGGTCTTGAAAACAAGTGTGCCTGTTGTTACCAAAGGACCACACGAAGACCAGCTTGACCTGAATTCAAAGATCAAGGGTAAATGAGGTAGAAGAGGAAATCGGAGACTTAGCAGGACCCAAACCATGTAGGCTGTTGAGTGGCCTGAATTTTACAATAAATGGAGTGAAGAGCCTTTAAAGGATTTTGAACTGAGGAATCACATAGTATGACATTTATATTAAAGCATCACTCAGGCTACTGCAAGGATAATAGATTTTAGAGGGCAAAAAATGAAGCAGACAGGTCAGTTAGAGTTTACTGCAATAATTAAGGAAAGAATTTAAAGAAGATATATGGATATGTTTCAAAGATTGAACAAAGAGAATCTGATAATAGATTGGACATGAGAGTGGAAGAAAAAGAAGAGCCAATGATGACTTCAAATTTTGACCTTTGCACCACCAGCTAGGCTGGCATTGTCACTTCCTGAATCAGGAAAGACTACAGTAGAATTGGTGGCAGAGCTTTTAACATAGTTTTGGACTTAAGTTTGAAATGTTTATTGTATCTCTAAGGGAAGACATCAGAGGTAATTGTATGGATGAGTTTGGTGTTCATCAATCTATAATTCTAACAATCATAGCATTTATGTGTCATTTGGACGCATGGCACTAGATGAACACCATTAAGCAATAAATATTGGTAAGTTTTAAAAAATCAGCACCCAAGGCACAGAGCACTGTGGTATTCCATCACATAGAATTGGAAAATATAAAAAGCTGGAAAAAAAAGAGGCACTAATGGAGCATCCATTGAGGTGGGGGGAGAACAAAGAGAGAGTAGCTCAGAAGAGCAATTAAAATCACTGCTGTAGGAAGTGGGAAGCGACCCACAGTGGAAACCTTGCTGGTGGGTTGAGTAAGATGAATACTGAGATATAACCTTTGGATTTGGCAACTGGGAGACAGTTAGGGGCTATGAAGAGAGCAATTTTAGAGGGGTGATAGAAATAAAAATTACATGGAGTGAGTTCAAGATAGAATGAGAGAAGAAATAGTATGAAGGAATATAGACACATCTTTCAAAGAACTTAACTGTAAAGAGAAAGCCAGTAAGTAGAAAGGAAAGCAAAGGTAAAGAAGGTTTTTGTTTGATTTATTCTGGTTACTTGCTTATGAAAGGGGGGGTATGTTTATATTATAATATTTAAGTCCCAATTGGTAACTGAGTTAACTTTCCACTGCTGTGAAAAAACTACCTGATATAGACAGTTTATTTGGGCTCACTGTCTCTGAGGTTTCACTCCATAGTTGGTGCAATCATTTTTGGGCCCGTGGCAAGGCAGTACATCACAGCCATGGGAACATGTGATGAGGGAGGCTACTTACCTCATTGCACCCAGGGGCGAAAGAAATAGAAAAGGAAAGTAAGGGACTAAGGTTCACAATATCCTTTTCAAGGTTGCAGCCCCAATGACCTAACTTCCATTAGGTCCCACATGCTGAAGGTTCTATTGTCTCCCAGTAGTGCCACAGACTACCAAGCCTTTAGCATATGGTTTTTGGATGACATTTAAGATCCAAATCATAACAGTAGTTAAAAAACAATAATACAATGAAAAAGAATAACTAAGAGATATTGTACAGTAGTTTGCTGAACGTGGATTCAGTACATAATTGTATGGTTTGGTCTTAGGAGCATGAACAGCTCAGTACAATGGTAAATCCCAGAACTGGCAAGGCTGAGGCAGGAAGATAGTGAGTTTGAGGCCAGGGCTTCATTGCGAGGCCCAGGCTGGGCCACATAGTGAAACCTCATCCAAAAAAAAAAAAAACAAACAAAAAAAAACCCAATTAGTCAAAGGATAGAGTAAGTGTTGGAAGTTTGAATGTTTGGAAACAGAGGACAAAGAATGGAATGGAGATATTTATTGCCTCCCTATATTACAACATTGAATACAAAAATCTAAGTATTCCATACTTTCTACAAAACCTGTACAGATAAAAAAGAGAGCAAATAAAGCCACCCACAATGCATAACTATCACATAGCCAGAATAAAGAGAATACTTCAGGCTTCAATTTGTATCAAAGTATAATAGTTAATATAACCAGAGTCAGCATCAGAAGCCATAGCAATGCAGACATGGACAGAGACTTTACAGAAAACAGAGGAAGAGAGGTAGAGCCTAACATAGCACAAAACATGTAAAATAAACCCTGCCTCCTGGAAAAAACTGAGACCCACTATAAATAGGGAAATATTGACATTCTCAGGCATTTGGTGGATCTGAGGATAGGTAGGAAGAGAATCAAGAGGAAGTGACATGAGAATGAGCATGACAAGAAGTGGTAATTTAACCAAAATTTATATGCAAGAAATGTACTGAAAACTGTGAAACACTATTAAGAAAAATTAAAGATGTGTTAAATGAAGAAATAGGCCACAAACATGAATTATAAGATTCAATGTTATAAAAGACATTAATTTCCCCAAAGCTAATCTAAAGATTCAAACTAAGCCCAGTCAAGATGCTAGCAAATTTGTGCATGAATGTATAAATATTTATGTGTGTACATGTAGTTTGAAAAAATTTTAAAAATTTATGTGGAAATGACATTGATTCAGAAACTCAAAGCAGCTTAGCAAAGGGACAAGACTACATGTCAACATATGTAAAGAAGTTATACTAATTAATACAGAAAGTGGCACAGTGAAAAGTAAACTAAGCAATGAAACAGAATGGAGAGTTCAGTAACATAATCACACAGATATAGTTGTTTATTTCAAAAATCACAGTTCAATAAAATATGGAAGTGATAGTCTTTTCAGTAAACAACACCATATATAAATATATATCCATATATATGGATGTATATATAAAATCTATATCCAAAATATATCTACATCACAACCTCCTTCCTGCCACTATTCATATAAGTTATATCCAGATGGATCATACAAATATGAATATTAAAACAGTAAAGTTGCCAGAGTAAAACAACTGCATGACTTTAAAATAGGCAAGATTTTCATAGAGAACAAAATTCACTGCTTTAAAGAAAAAGAAAATCAACTGATCTGTAGTAAAATGAAAAACTCCAGTTCATCAAGACATCATTTAGAAACTGAAAAGGAACTGAAAGAGTAGGAGAAGAAATTTTTGAAAATGTAAACACTTCCCATGTTCATAGAAAGGCAGAATTAATTTTCTGAAAATGGCTATATTGCTGAAAGTGATCTACACCTTCAATGCAATCCCCATCAAAATTCCAATGGCATTCTTCACAAACAACAAAAAAAAATCCTAAAATAAAAAAGACTCCCAACAGCAAAGTAATCCGGAACAAAAAGAGCAATGCTGGAAATATCACTATACCTAATTTCAAATTATACTACAGGCCTATAGTAATAAAAACAAAATGGTATTGGCACAGAAAGAAACATGGAGACAAGTAGAACAGGATAGACAACTAGAAATAAAGCCACACAGCTACAGCCATCTGATACTTGACAAACTTGTCAAAAACATGTTGGAGAAAAAAAAAAACTCTGTAAGAAATCATACTGGAAAAACTGAATGTCCATGTGTAGAAGACTGAAGCTAGAATTCTGTTTCTCACCCTGCACAAAAAATCTACTTGAAATGGATCAAAGACCTTAATGTAAGACGTGAATCTTTCACACTATTAGAGGAAAAACAGGAGAAATGATCCAAGATACAAGCATAAGAAACAAATTTCTGCCAGGCGCAGTGGCGCACACCTATAATCCCAGCGGCAGAGGAGGCAGAGGCAGGAGGATCACAAATTCCGACACCAGAGGCAGTTTGCATGACTTAGCAAGACCCTGTCTCAAAAAGTAAAAATATGGGTTGAGGGTGCAGCTCAGTGGCCTGGCACTTGCAAAGCATGCAAGCACAAGGCCCTGAGTTCAAACCTCAGTACCGCAAAAAAAAAAAAAAAAAAAAAAAAAAAAAAAAAAAAAAAAAAAAAAAAAAAAAAAAAAAAAGAAAAGAAAGGAAGAAAAAAAGAAACAAATTTCTGAATAGGATTCCAACATCTCAGGAAATAATAGCAAGAATTGACAAATGAGACTGCATCAAATTCAATAAACTTCTGCACAGTGAAGGAAATAATTACCAGAGTGAAGAGATATCCCCAAAAATCCCAAAAATCTTTGTCAGCTATTCATCTGACAGGGGATTAATAGTCAGAATATGTAAAGAACTCCAAAAAATTAAACCTCAAAAAAACAAGTAATCTAATCAATAAATGGGATGATGAACTGAAAAGACACTTCTTAAGAGAGGAAGTACAAGTGACCAACACATACATGAAAACATCAACATCTTTAGCCATAAGGAAAGTGGAAAGTAAAACTATATTGAGCTTCTTTCTCATCCCAGTCAGAATGGCTATCATCAAAAAAAAAAAAAAAAAAAAAAAAAAAAAAAAAAAAAAAAAAAAAAAAAAAAAAAAAAAAAAAAAAAAAAAAAAAAAAAAAACCTAATGCTGGTGAGGATGAGGGGATAAAAGATCTTTAGATACTGTTGATAGGAATGTAAATTAGTGTAACCACTACAGAAATCAGTATGTAGGTTCTTAGGAAAACTAAAGAAAGTGTTGCCAGAAGTGACGTAAAGGATGCATAATGAAATAAGCCAATGCTGTGTACTCTGTACCTCATCACCATTTACTAATAAAGGGCGATTTAAAAATTAGATAGAGCCTCCCCATGATTTTTCTACACTATTAATGGGTATGTTGTTTTTGTTGTTAGGTGTTGTCCAGTCCATGTCCGATTCATAGTGACCCTATGTACAACAGATGAAACACTATTGTGGTCATAGTGACCCTATGTACAACAGATGAAACACTATTGTGGTGTTTGCTGTTCATAGGGTTTTCAGTGGCTGATTGTTTTGGGGGAGTGTGTTATTGGGTGCTTCTCCCAAGCCTGAAGCACCTGGTGTTCCCAGGTGGTCTCCCATCCAAGTACTAACCAGGTCCAACCCTGCTTAGCTTCTGAGATCTGATGGGATTGGACGACACAGTGGTACGGGTGCAGGACCTTATAGGTATGTACCCAAAGAAATCAAACTCTGTATACAATAGAGACACGTGCAAACTCATACTTACTGAAGTCCAAATTATAGAATCAGCCCAAAAACCCATCAACAGAGGATTAGACAAAGAAAAATGTGGTACGTATACACAATAGAGTTTGACTCAGCCATAAAGAAGAAAATCATATCATCTGCAGGAAAATGGATGGACCTAGAAATCATCACATTAAGCAAAATTCAAAGGACAAATATCATATATCTTCTTTCATATGTGGAACCTAAAGGATGAAAAACTGAGTACATAATAGTAGAAAGGGGGTATGAAGGAAGGGACCAGTGAAATAAGAAAGGGTAATCAGGATACATTATAACCATGTATGAAAAGGTCACCATGAAACCCATTATTTTGTACAATTAATATAAACTAATAAAAAAGAAAAAGTGGAAGATAGAAAATAGAAGAAGTTTTCTGTATGTGTAATCAACAAGGAATTTGCATTCTGAATATATGAAAACACCTAGAAATCAAATAAGAAAACAGACATCTCAACAGAAAAAGTAGGTAAAAGGCATCAGACGTTCACAGAAGAGGAAAATATGAAATATCACACCAAAGGGAAATAAATATATGAAATGGCATTTAATTATTCCCTTCAATAAATGCGACTTAAAAAATAGCTACAACAGCCAAAATGAAAAATACAAAAAAAAAAAAAAAAAATGCCTACCATTGACAGGAATGTGAAACAACCAGCACTTTCAGTGGAGTGTAAATTAGTACATGCTCCATGGAAACCTGTTTGGCAGTATCTGCTAAATCTAGACATATGCTTATCCTATGGCTCAATATTTCTAGTCCTACATATACTCCCAATAGAAAAAAATGCATGCATGTGCTCATACAAATACATGTAATAAAAATAATTATATACCATCTTAAGAAAATGAAAGAGAAAGTAGAACAAAGAAGTAGTTTCATCTGGTGGGCTTTCACCCTGGAGAGATCTAGAGGCAGGTTAAGAGTTTACAAAAGGGGAGAGTCATAACTGAGGCCACAGCACTGAGGCACAGAGTTTATAGCTCTGGGGTATATTACTCAGGGTAACTTCCAACTCCCTCTGTCTTTTATACCAAGGAGTTTGCCTCTGAACCTCCCTAGCCCACAGTGATCTACCTTCTAAACTCCCCTCCAACCTGGATGCCTCTTCCATGCATACTATTTATTTCCTCTCTTTCTATCATCAATTCCTTTCTTCACCCACAGAATGATTCTTCTAAGGCACAAATAATGATTATATTACCTATGTTTGTTTCCTCTCTTGTCAGGATCACAGTCATAGTCCTCTGCATGGACCACGGAATCTTATTTTGTACCCCAGGAAACACATGCTCACCTATCCTTTAATCACAGTAGATTGTGCCAGGCATCATGGCACATGCCTGTAATCCCAGTGACTCGGGCCTCTGAGGCATTAGGATCATGAGTTCAAGGCCAGAAACAATATGCACGACAGAGTGAGACCCTGTCTCAAAAATAAAAAATAAAAAGAGGCCAAAGATGTAGTTCAGTGGTAGAGCTCTTGCCTACCATATATGAGGTCATGGATTCAATCCCCAAAACTGGAGGACAAAATAAAAAAAAAAAAGAAAGAAAACTTTAGGCAGCTTACATTACTGCCACATCTCTGTATCGTTGCACATACTGTTTCTACTGCTACTAACAGCAGTAGTTTCCCCGTTGGTGGGCTACTTGCCTACTGTCGCTTCTGTACCATTCAAGACTCAGCTCAGTCCTGGCCCTTCCGTGAGTTCTAAGTATGCTTTCTCTGCAACATTGATTATTACCCAGCAGCCGACCTGTGAAGTCATCTTGTCTTCTGATCTCCCATAGAACCCATGAGTTGAAATACTTTGTTTTCCTTTGTTCTTATTTTGTATCTTCTTACAGTTTTGATATCAGACAAAATTTAAGTTAAATTCTGACTTGAACACTCATAGTCTCTCCAACTATTACTTAAGCTTTTAGTTTCTAAGTCTTTTTATCAGTTAAAATCAAAATAGCAACACATCCTGTCTCAGTCTCTAGCCTCATTGCCACCACTTCTTTCCATTCAAAAGCAGAATTGAGCAACACAAAACAAAAAGATATCTCCAAATCATTTCCATAATGGAACAGACTTTAACTGTGGAGAATCCTTTAGTAAAAGCATTTCAGAAACAATAATAACACCAGCACACCAATATGAAACTATTAACTAACTGTAAAAAAATTTAGAAATGAAGAAATAATAATTGCAAAAACTGTATTTATGTCTCTCTAAAGGGAGTACAAATTTTTCAAAATGTATACTATATATAAAATGCCACCGTGTAGAAGAGGTTGAGTGATGAGCTGAACACAAAGAGAAATCTCACATTCTCTCATTGAGTGTTTTTACATGCTGTATTTTGAGATATATTGGGAGGGGCAGATGGCAGTAAAATACACCCAGTTCTGTGTTGTGTTGCCTCCTGTCATCAATGACAGCAAATGGATCTCAGATCCAAATTTGCAGTCATGAGCTCGGGGTAGTTAGCCTCAGTGATTATCTAGAGTAATACTGTGCAATGCATTTCCCTTGCTTTTAGTGGCAAAGCCTTTGATTTCAGTCTAGTAGCACTAATTAATTATGCATTACAATTGCCAAGTAAGAAAAAGATTTTACCCTAAATTTATAGAGACATAAAAAGGTTAAGTAACTTTATCAAGGTCATACAGCAGGCTATCAACAGAGCCAGGCATAAGCCCTTTGAATATTCACCAGTGAAATATTTAATATTAAAAAGAAGTTTTCCCAAAGTGCTGTCAAATGTAATGAACACTGTATTTTGTGTGTAGAATGATAAATGAGAATGCTCCAAGGGAAAACAGTGAAATGACTTACTATTGGTTCTAGTTGAAAGAAAAACACTCATTACAAATGTTCCTGTGTTTCAATCCACTTTCTGTAGAAATTCTCAAAATACTTTACAATTTGTAAGGTTATGACATTCCACACTATTCTAAAAAGAGACATAGGCAAAAGAGCCTTTAGCTATAGTTGGAGTCAAAAGACCTGGGTTTGAATTCTGACTTCAATTACCACCTGTGTGACCTTGGACAATCACTTATGCTCTCAGAGTCTCCATTCCATTATCTATGAAAATTGAAACAATAAGACAATAACCACCAAGGTTAATATGAGGGTTAACAGAAGTGGAAACTGGCAGATAGATCACAAATTGCTATGTAAATAAAACATGTTTTTATGGGAAATGAACACATAAGGATTCTTTCTATTAGAAAATAATAAATGTATAACTGCAACTTGGATTTCTGCTTAGGTTTAAGCAGAAAAATTCCTGCCAAATGGAAAGGGAAATGGAGATATGAAGTTGGAAGTGTTTGAAGACTTTTAACTACATGGGAACAATGTGCCCTTTTTGATCTGAACAAATCTGTCCCTCACTCACTGTCAGCCAGCCTAATATAATAAATCCTGAGGGATGTGCTGAACTCATTTGGCCAAGGTTTTCAGCTTTGGGCTAAAAATCTTGTGGAGCAAGCACTCTGGCCTCACAAAACCACCAAGGAGTCATTAGTGTCCATATTGAGCAGATCAGGCTCTGATTCAGGTTTTATCGCAAGCAATACCTTTGATATATTTTTCATGTCCTCTGCATTAAACATTAATATGTGAAAGTCACAATAAAGGATGCAGTATTTTCATTAGTCGCCGAACTTCAGCTACTAAAAAAAAAATTAAATCAGATATCACATAACAAGGAAAAATAAAGCAATATTGTCATTACACTTATGAACTTAACCATAACTTATAGGAAAAAGAAAGAAGGTGAGTGGAGGGATAAAACCCTTGACATGCCAAAGAATAAAATTATTTCTTCTTTTTTCCTTTCTGAAACCTATAATGCAATCACACTCCTCTAGGATGTGTTTCAAACAAAAAGAAGTTTCATCTGAAAACTGTAGGTAAATCACAGCTAAACGATGACATTATTTATACAAGTAACCCCCAAGATATTCCAGTGAACACTATGCTGTTGTTTTTGCCTTCCAAGGATTTGAAAAATTACATTAAACTTAAAATTTGGGGTATAAATGTAACACATATAGCAGAACTTTTTCAGAAAAAGAATTTGTAATGTATTGTCCTTGCAAATAAGCCATCATTCATTTATGTAGTACTAAAATTTATTAAATAAATAATTAAATTTATTTTAAAAAATGTTCTTATGCCTGAATAATTTTAAAGAATTTCTCTCATTAAATGGGGACACACAAAAGTGACTGTTTAAGTGTTTTTGTTTGTTTGTTTGTTTGCTCAAAAATATAATTTTATTTTACTTAAGTGTTCAATTTTAGATGTCAGCAGAGCTTATTTTTGTTGATGTGGTGGCAAAACCATAACTGAACCATTCTGATTATTTTAAAGTAAAGCAGGAATTTTTAAGTTACCAAGGTAAATGATTTAGCCATTCACACAATGATTGGTCCTTAAATTGCTGAAGAGTTGTGTGCATGTATATGGAGGGGCCTCAGGGTGCTAGAGAGTGTATATGTGTATATACTGCTAAAAAGAAACAGATGCTGATCACAGCTTTCATAAAATACCTGTAACAGTGTTGCCAATGACTCGCAGCATGGAAAAAATAGAAATAATTTCCAAAGGAAAAGTAAGGGGGTTGGAAGTGGTGGAGGTAGAAAATAGTGGGGACAATGAAAAAGAAACTAATTGTTCCTGGGAAGACTTTTTTCCTGAACCAAAGGAAGAGAGATAGGCTGGTACTCTAGGCAGATTAAAGGGGCAATTCTCAATCAGGGTCAGTTCTGTTTGATTCTGTTGGATATACACTCTAGTGTTTGGAGGTTAGGACTGGGTTAGGATTAAAGAAGGGATTGACACCATTCACTGAGTTCACAAATCAGGAAAATCAATTCAGAAGATTGGCTATAAATTACACTTCTGGTGGAGTAAATTTTAAGTGTCTATGCCCCATCCCAATGGAGATATAAATAACTACAAACCTAGAGTCAGTGAGGACTCTAAGATAGAGCTTCTGAAACTTTAGTGTGCATAGAAATCCTTAAGGGATCTTGTTAAAATGTGGATTGTCATTCACCAGATCTGTGGTGGAACAGAGATTCTGCATTTCTTACTTGCTCTTGGGTGATGCCAGCTCCAGGGCTGAGAGCGTGAATAGCAACAGTCCAACCAACAGGAAGAGTAACCTGTTCAAACAGGGCTCTCACATTTGAAGGATCCTCAGATACAGAGAAGTCAGGGTTGTCCTTAAACTGACCGAGAAGTAGGAGTACACTGGATCATACAACTTCATTTTGTTTTGTTTCATGTGTTTTTACCTTCTGGATGGTGACTCAATAAGGAATACTGACATTTAATCCATCAGAAACAATAACAAAAAATCCATTTAAAATGACTATCTTCCATACAAACTTATGCTATAAATTACTTAATAAATGATTACAACCTGTGCAGCCACAGTGCCAAATCAGAAGCCACGGTGATAATCTACAGATTTCCCTGATGAAAACTTGGTTTCCAGTCGGTTTTGCCACCAGCTTGCTGTGTGACTACATGGGTTTCCTACTTTTCATCATCTAATTTAAATTTTTCATCTACAAGGTTTTTATTTCTGTTTTATTTCCACCCTGATCATAGTATCCCTACTCAATCATTCATCTGAGTCGGCTTCTATCAGCCATTTGAGCCTCTGCTCTTGCATGGGGTACCCATTCAGGGAGTCCAGGGGCCATATTTTGCTACTTTTTATGTTCAATTTCCACCTCTCACACAGTTCTTTGCTGACAATAGCTGTCTACTGAGTTTGTATCTGATAACACTCCAGCTCTGCCCATTCTATAATTCCTTAATTTCAAATCTAACATTGCGGGTGCTATCCTCTCTTAAAAGAGCTTGAATAGTTACCTGACTAAGCCATCTGATAAGCATGGAATCTCCACTGTGTGCAGGGGGCAGAGAGATGAATGGAGGCCTTGAGAAACATGAGCACATGCATGAAAAGTCCTTCAAAATTCATTTGCATCTTTCTGATTTGTAATGTCAGCAAGATCCAGATTCTGGGCTCTTGGAGCAAATGCCAAGTACATAGACATTCTACTCTGGTTGAGCATGCAGTGGATCTCAGCTGGCTATAACAGTAAGCTATGGATAAAGCCTTAGACAGCACTGTTTTTTATAATGAATTTATGTCATACCCACATATGGCTGTATATGATGTTTGTTTCCACAGGCCACACCTGGGGATATCTATTAGCTGGAAAAATGCTAAGCATCTCCTGCCAATGGGAAGAACATTTTATACAAATGTGTTGTATTTATATTTCTTCTTGACCCAAGTAAATGTAGTTTGTAGGCACCATTTATCAATTCTATAAGTTCTTGATTTTGCCATATACCCCAGATACAGAATCTTGCCTTTGCTATCTTCACTCTTTGTATACAACTTCATTTTGTTGCCTTTCCATTACCTAAGCTTATTACTGTTGCACATCACACACCTCCTGTCACAGTCTTCTGATAACTTAAGTTGTCCTAATGGTCTTTCTAAACACCCTCTGCAGTACAATCTGTTCCTCTTGGCACTCACAGCATCAACAGCTTCTTTTGGTACATTGTGTTCATAATCCTTCCTGGCACTGTCACTGTGCCCCAGTGATAGAGCTCATTGCCCCAGTGTTCAGCGGCTGCTCACAAAGTACAGCAGGCTGCTCATCCGGACTCTAGTCTGATGATCACCATATCCTATTACACTCTAAATGGATTGTGAAAGTGCCATCTGAACACGTTGGCATGATTATGCACTTCTAATTTGAGAATCCAGTGCAGAGGAGCTAAGAGCCCTGGAGTGAGGCACAGCCAAATGGCTTTGCTTCTTGTAATACGATGACAAATCTATTCAGCAGGCACCAGGCCATTGCTAATGCTGCTCTTAGATAGAGTATATTTGAAAACAATACCAACAATAACTTCTATTCTAAATCCATCAAGAACAGCACATACAGAGTACCCAGCCAGTGCAGGTGCCCGGCTAACACCAAAGGGCTTACAACAAAAGACAGCATTGTACCTTTCCAAGAGAGTCCACTACCACAACCAAACTCTCTTTCCAACCCCTCTAAAGAAGAAAACTATATTATGTCAACCTGTTCTTAGTAACCATGATAATATGTGCTAATCCAAATGATTTCTATCTCTGCATGATTCCCCCATTGACATTTGCATCTTTATTATTTGCAATTCATTCATCTGAGTTGGCTTTTTAATCAATCATTACTTCATTTTTGTCTGCCTTTTCATGATGTGCCAGTTTGGGAAAAGCAAGGGCCATATTAGACTTCTTTTGAAGCTCAGTCTCTTACCTTCACACAGCCTTTTGCTCACTATGCTCTTATTGTTATTAGATGCTGTCAGGTCAGTGTCTGACTCATAGCAACCCTACCTGCAACAGGTAAAACACTATTGTCAGTGCTTCTCTGCTATTCATAGGGTTTTCAATGGTGTATTGATTTTGGGGTGTGAGTTGCCGGGTCCTTCTCCCAAGCCTACAGTATCTAGTGTTCCCTGGCAGGTCTCCCACCCAAGTAATAATCAGGCCCAACCCTGCTTTACTTCCATGATCTGATGGGATCTGACGCCACAGTGCTACAGCTGCAGGCTTTTTTGTTCACTACAGATATGGACTAAATATAGGTATATGATTGAGTAAATTCTAGTTCTAACATCCTATGACATTTCCAATGAGTAAAGAAAATATATTTTCTCCAACATCTCTCTTATATTCATTAGCAGATAGACATATATAAAGAGATCATGAAGGGCTGTATATTACTGGAATTATGAAACCTTTAGAGCTCATCTAATCACATCCCCATTCTCTTTGAGTGAAAGGAAAGAAAGTGCCAAAGCTAGAAAACTTCTTTAGGAAACAAGGGTCACCTTTGGTAGAACGATAAGAGAGCTCAGGTCTTGTCTTTTCGAAGCTAATCCTCTGCACACTACTAGGCACTGATCCTGCTGAGCTGTTTGCCAATACGATCTCATCATTTGCACCAAATTCCATTTCTTGGACTCTTAACTTAGAGGTATTTATAAAAGATGGTGATAGTTCTTTCTCACTAGTGCCTCATCAACATTTAAGATTACAGCTTGGTAAGGCACAAACCATAGGCAACTCCACCCTCAAATTCCCAAACATCTTAAGGCAGTGAAATATGAAACAATCTTTCTCCATCAAACAAAAGCCCTAGATAAAGACTGGTTATATAGAGAAAGGCCTTGTGCTGGGCCACTCTACTAGGCATGACTCAGGGAGCATCTCTGTGCATCTGGGGATGTGATGTGTGGACTCATCTCTTGCTCGGCTTCCCAGCAGTTTATTAAGACAGTGGTTATACCAATTTCCACCGCAGTGGCAAGTAGTTGGCTAGATCCTTTCCTTCAGTCAATTGTGTGTTTTATCAGTGGGAATACTTGAGGGAGCAGGACACTTGAAAGAGAAGAGTGTTTTGTTTAGAAGAGTACTGAACATAAGAACTAAGAAAACCTCTGTTTAAATCTGACTAGCAGCAGAGCATGGTGGTGCACACCTCTAATTCCAGCAACACGAAGGGTGGAGGCAGGAGGATTGTGAGTTCAAGGCCAGTGGCAGTCTGCATAACTTAGCAAGACTGTCTCAATATAAAAAAATATAAAAAATTAAAAATGGTAGAGCACTTACAAAGTATATGTGAGGCCCTGGGTTCAACCCTCAAGTACTGTAAAAAATTAACTATTTAATTAAAAAATAAAACAAAATCTGAGTAACAGGAAAATGATTGCAATATCTTTTCATTTATAAATACTATAAATTTTATATAAGTCAGCAAAGGTCAGTTGAACACATTACATGCCAGTCAGTGTAATCAACACCAGTAATATCAAGGAAAACAAACTGAAATAATTAAAACAGAGTGATTCTAATCACAAAAGAGAAAATAGATCAATATAGAAAAAAAGTATACAGAACTCAAGCTCATTATACAAATTTAAAATGTGAATACAAATCTCTTCTAAAAGTAAACAGTTCTAATCTTTTGAAAAAATTTCATCAAGCAATAAATTTAAATAATAATAATAATAATAGTAATAATGAATAAGCAATATAGATGTATAAAATCTAGCAAAAGAACTAAAGAAACAAACCTTCACATTTAACTTCCATGTATACCAAACACATGCAATATTTCTCTGAGACTGAGTTGTTTACATATGATTATCTTCAAGTTCATCCATTTAGCTGCAAATACCATAATTTCATTTTTCTTTAGGGCCATGTACTATTCCTATTCCATGATGTGTGTGTGTGTGTGTGTGTGTGTGTGTGTGTGTGTGTATTTGTCACGTCTTTCTAATCCTTTCTTCTGTTGGAGGACATACATGCTGATTCCATAACCTTGCAATCATAAACAGTACTACAATAAATATGAAAGTACAAATATTTGTATGGTATGAAAGCTTAGCTTCCTTAAGGTATATTCCTAATTGCAGGATAAAACGGTAGTTTCATTTTTAATTTTCCAAGAAACTTCCATGTTGCTTCCCACAGTGATTGTACTAGTTTACAATCCCACCAGCAGTGTAAAAGAGTACCTTTTTTCTGCATGGTCAGCAGCACTTGTTGTTTGTTTTGTTGATGTTAGCCGTTTTAACAGGAGTAAGATGAAATCTGAGTGTAATTTAGATTTGTATTTCTTTAATAGCTAAGGAAATAGAACTTTTTTCATATATTTCTTGGTCATTTGTATGTCTTCTTTTAAAAAATTGTTCAACTCCTTTGCCCATTTGTTAATCAAATAGCTCATTTATTGGTGCTTAACTTTGTAACTCTTTGTATATGTAGGTTCAGTCTTCTTTCTATTAATTATATCCTTTGCAGTGCAGAGCTTTTCAATTTTATATATAATCCCATTTATCAATTCTTGGTACTATTTCCTGAGCTTTAGAATTACACTAAGAAAGAATTTGCCTAATAGGTTGAAGTGTAATACATACTTTTTCTTTCAGTAGTTTCAGAGTGACAAATTTTAGATTGATCTCTGATACACTTTTGTATATGGACATCCAGTTTACCCAACAGCATTTATTGAAGCATTTTCCACTTTATGTTCTTGTCACCTTTGTCAATTTGTTGTAAGTGTGTGAACGTGTAACTGGATCTTCTATTTTATCCCATTGATCTTTGTGTCTATTTTTGTTCCAGTACCAAGCAGTTTTTATTATTATGGCCCTGTAATATAAATTAAAATCAGGCATTGGTGTTTCATTTTCCATGTGCTCCTTGCTGTTGTTGTTGTTGTTAGGTGCCGTCGAGTCGGTATCCGACTCATAGCGACCCTCTGTACAACAGGGGAAACACTATTGTCAGTGCTTCTCTGCTGTTCATAGGGTTTTCAATGGCAGACTGATTTTTGGGAGGGGGTTGCTAGGTCCTTCTCCCAAGCCTGCAGCACCTGGTGTTCCCAGCGGTCTCCCATCCAAGTACTAACCAGGCCCGGCCCTGCTTAGCTTCCGAGATCTGACGGGATCGGATTCCAAGGGGCTATGGTTGCAGGCTATGTGCTCTTTAGCTGAGACTTAGTCACTATTAGAACTACTTTTTACAACTATTCTAACTGCTATAGCTGATTGAGTACTAGAAATTTTTGTATAGTACATGCAAAGATACAGGTCAGCATTCAAACCTTATTTATAGATAACCTGTCTATAGTGCTGGAAGGGATGTTGTAAAAGTTTTAGAGTAGTAGTTATTCTACCCCAGACGGGGTTGTCAAAGACTATTACACAGAACGGCAATGTTGCTTCCTCCAAATTATCACTCAGATTGCCCCCAAAATTAGACAGAACCTTTCCAATAATAACTGAACCCTTGCTTATCAACTCTGATCAAAAATAAGACCTCAGTTGCCAGGTTTTGGCTCAGCGGACTTGGAGCATCTCCTGGAGGCTGCTACCATTCCTCTATGATGCTGGGATTCTACATTAATTATCAACCCTGTCTGCAGAGTGGAAACCACAAGGAATGTTTAAAGGTACCAATATCTGGGCCCACTCCAGACTATTTAAATCAGAATTTCTAGGAGATGGGAGCAGGGGTAAAACTTACTGTGTTTCAAAAACACTACAAGTTTCCCAATATGTAGCCAGGGCTGAATTAATCCTTTACAATTCTTCTACTTAATTAATTCTTGTATTTTTCAAGACATTCTCCTATTCTTTCATCATTCAACATACCAAAGATCTAGAAAAGTTCTGTCTTTCAGTAACAGAGGCATACTAAAGCATTCATAGCACAAGGGAGTGCTTGATCAGGGCAAAATTTGGACATTCTCAGCTGGGGTGCCTGGTGCAGGTTTGTAATCCCAGCAACTTGGAAAGCTGAGGCAGGAGGATATCAAGTTCAAGGCTAGAGAAAGCCTGTGCAAATTATTGGGACCCTATCTCAAAAAATATATTTACAAAGGTCTGGAGTGCAGCCAAGTGCCAGAGCAAATGTCTACCATGCATGTGGAACTGAGTTCAACCTCCAGTAATGAAAAATGAAAATGTGGACATCTCTAGGCAACCATAGCAGAACCTTACTGGGGAAGAGAAAGTAAAGAAAGCTTTATATGGGTTGAAAAATCCTTCCATCTATTTCTTACCTCCAACTTCCTTGATGGTCACAGACCTTTTCCAAAATTTTCCCCTTTCTTTGGTAATATGGAAGTAATATCTTATTCCATCTCATATCACTCTACACTGTGGTGCCAAGAAAACATAACATAGTGACCAGGTGAAGTGGAGCATGCCTGTAATCCCAACAACTGGGAAGGTATTTGCAGAAAGATTGCAAGTTCAAGGACAGAGGCAACCTGAGCAATTTAGTGAGTCCCTATCTCAAGATTAAAAAAAAAATGGGACTAGTGGTGCAGCAAAGAGGTATAGCATGCACAAGTCTCTGGATTCATCCCTCCAGTACTGAAAAAAAAAATGTATGACATACTTATTTGCCTTGATGCTCATTCTGAAATCGAATCTGGCTTCATTGCTTTTGACCAAAAGCGTTTTCAGATATTACAGAGTAAAATCTGCTATAGTTTTTTCCTTCTAGCTGAGTTACAATTTGGTAATGCACACCTAATCACGCTAAAGAAAAGAAAAAGTAACATTCTAGAAACAATTTAAAAATAAGTAATTACATGTGTATACTGGCATAAATAACATAGCTTTAGCTCTGATTTTTAAATAGCCATTTGGAAGATAGTCTCTGACATTTATTTACCCTTCGGTGTTAGGAAAGAGGCAACTTGTTATTTTGGTAGAGTATTAATCTTGTGTAAATATTAGTTGAAGTTCATTTGAAAATCATCTTACATGAATCCAGGCATATTTATTGGGACTACAGAACTGCTCTGTGAAGCTACCAAATGCAGAACCACTAGCCTAGGAAGATGTCAATTGGTTATAGAATGAGAGTTTTGGCAAAAATCACCATATTCAGAGTCTAAAATACTACGATCACTTTGATTCTCAAACCCCATCTTTCAGGAAATTTAGGAGGAAAAAACTATTACATGAAAGAGAAAACAGTCTCACAAAGAAAATAAAAATGGGAATAACCAAGGAACTTGAACAAGTAATTGAAACGCAATCTGTAATAAAGTAAATCCTTGAAAAACTTTTCAATTATCTGCCTTGAAATAATACAATTTCTTCATTAGTTTGTGTGAATTTCCTTTTCAAAGGAAGGAAAAGTAGAGAAAAAATGTAATTTTAATCTGATTAGATTGGGTCTATTTATTTATTAAATATTGTTTTAAGAATTCAAATATTACTTTGAAATAAGAAAAACAACTAACAAAGTATTTGACTCAGTACAAGGAAATATCTGCTTAAATCAAGAGCATATATATAGCTTATGCCTGGGGATGGGTAATGTGCCTTGAGTCCACAATGGAACTCAGATCTTCTCTCAAGGTCATTACATCATGTCATTTCCCCAAGCATTTCCAATGTTCTGCTGACCTAGTCAGACCTATGTAACCCCCTCTCAGGGCACTCTGCTCTTTTCTTTTATATTACTTTGTGCACGTCTCCAAGTAATTTGTGTTGTAGTAAATTAATATAGTCTTCCTCAGAAGAAACATTAGCCCCCTCAGCAAAGCGACTGTGTTTTATTCACTAATGAGTTACCAGAAGCTAGAATAGTGCCTGACCCAGGGAATTTGCTCTGTTAATATTTGTAAAATGACCAAACAAATGAATGTCAATAACTGAAAAGAAAGTAATAAGCAATTCAAGAGAGATAAGGTAAGAAATCAGAAAGATGAATATGTGTCTAATTGGCAAGGAAAAATTTCATAGAATGTAAAAAGGACTTCTTTTTTATTTTTTCAAAATTACTTACTGTTCATTTTTTCATGTAGAGAAATGATGTTTTCAAAATAACTTTTTTGAGGAATAGCTAGTACACAATAGATACTGCATGAATTTGAACAGAGAAATACATCCATGATCCACCATCTAAGTCAAGGTAACAAGTATATCCACCACCACCTCACCTCTGAAAGTGTCCTTGTGTCCCTGGTTATGTGCACATGTGTTCATGTGATAAGAATAGAGAATATGAGATCTGCCTTTTTAATAAAATTTTAAGTGCACAATAATCATAAGCACTTTGTTATTCAGCCTGCAGCCATAGCACTGCAGCGTCTGATCCTGTCAGATTTTGGAAGCTGAGCAGGGTTGGGCCTAGTTAGTACTTGGATGGGAAACTGCCTGGGAATACCAGGTGCTGTACACTTGGGAGAAGGACCTGGCAACCCACTCCCAAAAATCAATCCACCACTGAAAACCCTATGAATAGCAGAGAAGCCCTGAAAAATCACCTGTTAGACGTAGGGTCAGACACCCATTCGACAGCACCTAACAACAACAACAACACATTATCCAGCAGATATTTAGGGTTTATCAATCATCTTGTATAAGTGAAACTTCATGCCCATTGCGACTCAGCTTTTGAACATCTTCTCCTCCCAGCTCCTGGATGAGGTTTTGTAAGAGTTTTCTTTATTGTTTGCTGTTTGTTGTCATGGGCCTTCAAGTTGTGTTTGACTCATAGCAACCCTCATGGGGTTTTCAATGGCTGATTATTTCACGATTGCCTTAGAAGTGGATTGCCACATCCTTCTCCCATTTTTGCAGTGCTGGGAATAGAACCCAGGACCTCAGAGCCTACAGAGCAGCACTCTACCAACTGAGCTAAAATCCTAGCCTTCTTTATTATTTATAATACTTTAATTGAGATGATATTGACATACAATAAACTGCATGGGCTTAAAGTGCATAACTTAATAAGTTTTTACATTTGCACATACCAGTGAAGCCATAACAATAATCAAAATATCCATCACCTCAAGTAAGTGTCTTTGTACTTCACTGTAATTCCCTTCTGTTCTGCCCTGGCTCCTGCTCTCCAGACAGGCACCAATCTCTTTTCTGTCGCTCTGGATTAGATTGCATTTTCTAGAATATTATATGAAAGGAATAATTCAGTATGTAGTCTTTTGGGGGAAGGGAGTCTGGTTTCTTTCATTTAATATAATTGTTTTAAAATTTGCCATTGTTGTTGCCTGTATGAATAATTAATTCTTCGTCATTGCTGAGTACCATTACATTATGAGTCTATAACAATGGATTTATCCATTCACCTTTTGGGAGACATTTAGGCTGGTTGTAGTTTTTATCTACTAAAGATTATATTTTCCTTTTTCAAAATGTTTGAGATCAGAACTGTTTCAGATTTCAGAAATTTTTCAGATTTCATAATATCTTCATATATATAATGAGGTGTCTTGGGGATGGGCCTCAAATCTAAACATGAAGATCATTCATGTTTTATATAGGCCTTATACACAAGCTTGAGAGTAATTTTATGCAATATTTTAGTGTACCTGCATTTTGTCTGTGACTTTTCATGTGACATGAGGTGTGGAATTTTCCACTTGTGATATTATGTTGGTGCTCGCTCAAAGAGTTTCAGATTTTGGAGCATTTCAGATTTATTTATTTATTTATTTATTTATTTATTTATTTCAGTATGTACGGGTTGAACTCAGGGCCTCACATGTACTTTGCAAATGCTCTACCACTGAGCTGTATCTCCAGCCCATTTTTTATTTTTTATTTTTTATTTTGAGTTTCACTAAGTTATGCAGGCTGCCTCTGGCCTTGAATTGACTCTGGCCTCCGCCAGAGTCATTAGGATTTTAGACGTGCACCACTGTGACTATCTAGCATTACAGATTTTAGAATTTTGGATTACAGATGCTCAACCTGTAATAATAAACTCACTGTGAACATAAATAATGTCATTTCTGTTGAACCAGAAAGCCCAGAAGTATAATGGTACTCATCTGATTTTTTTTTTTTTTTTTTTTTTTGTGGTACTGGGGTTTGAACCCAGGGCCTTGTGCTGATATGCTCTTCAAGTGCTGGACCACTGAGCTGCACCCCCAGCCCATTTTTTTTTTACTTTTTTGAGACAGGGTCTCCCTAAATTACACAGACTTCCTCTGCTCTCGAACTTGCGATCCTCCTGCCTGCGCCTCCCAAACCCCTGGGATTACAGGACTGCGACACCACACCCGGCACCTGAATGAATTTTTAAGGAACAGTTTATTAAAATGTTTTTCTTATTTTGCATTTCCAACAGCAGTTTATGAGAGTTCCATTTCTCCACATCCTCACAAAACTTAATATGATAAGATTCTTAAGTGTATACATTCCAACAGGTATATGGTGATACTTTATGATTTAAATTTGCCTTTTGCTAGTAACTAATGCTGGAAGTATCTATTCACATGCTTATTTCTATCCACAGATCTTCTTTCCTGAAGTATCTCTTCAACTACTTTTGCATATTTTTATGTTTGCTTGTTTCTTACTGAATTTTGAGAGTTCTTTTCTTAAATTCTGTATACAATTCTTTTATCTGGTAAATGATTTACAAAAATATCCTATCAATCTATTAAAGCCTTTTGTTCTTGTGACAGTATCTTTTGATAAGCAGAAGCTGTTGACTTTGATGAACCCACACTCATAACTTAGAAACTGGAGAAGCTGTAGGGAATCTTGCCTGACTGTAGTTGTTTGGTTTTTGGTTTAACAAAGGAAATGGAATCATTGCTTAAATCTGAATTCAACAATCAATAATTTGGACCTGCAGCACTAGTCATCATGCTTCCTTCTCAGATCTACTTTTAAATGTAGAAAACCAGTTATCTTTAAGGATAACTCATTATGTACACCTCCTGTACCTGAACAACACCCTAGTACCAGACATTTAGTTCTGAAGAAACAACCTGTCTCAAAAGACTTCTATCCATCCAAATGTGTTACTGATTTTTGGCTCCACAGGCTCTGCAAGTTTAATGGTGATAATCCCAAAAGGAATATGATTTAGGAAGAAGTTGCTACCTTTGTAGTTCTGCAGACTTAATGTGAATTATAGACAATTTTTTCCTAGACATTTGGCTAATTGCACACTATCATAGAGGTTAGCATGTCCTTTTGTTCTTGCAAAACCAGTTAGAACTTTAAGCCATTAACTTTCTATTAGACTAGCATTAGTGAATTCAATGTGTTGATCCCCTTCTGATAGAAAATTTATATGCAATAAATAATTTAACATCAAAATTTACATAACACAGAAGTTTCCTGGTATAGTACCAGAGATTATTATCTGGAACAAATTAATCAAAAAATCTTTTACACAATAGCCATACAACAAAAATATGATTTAGAAACTCACCATTAATTAATAAGTAGACTGTAAAATAACAGATACTACCAATTCAAAAGAAAAATCATTAACTCTTTTATTTAAGCGTTGACATAAAATTAAGTTGCATTTTTTCCAAATGAATTTTTCTCTGCTTATTTATATGTTTGGTGAATTAAGTAAAAGCTAACAAGGTGGGAAGTACTCACAAGGGTTTTTAAAAAAATATTTAACAATATTTATATACCTTTGCCTGTAGCAGTAGCTCTATGGAATCCGTTCTCGTCAGATCATGGAAGCTAAGCATGATCAGGCTTGATTAGTATTTGGATGGGAAACCACCTGGGAATACCAGGTACTGTAGACTTATGAGACAGACCTGGCAACCCACTCCTAAAAATCAATCCGCCATTGAAAACCCTATGAACAGCAGAGAAGCGCTGACAATAGTGTTTCGCCTGTCGTAGGTAGGGTTGCTATGAGTCAGATACCGACTCGACAGCATCTACAACAACAAACATATAACTTTAGCAAAGTTTTGACTCTGGACTATAAATAAGAGCATTATTCTAGATAAAAGTGGGAGATACAATATTTGTATATATACCACAAAAAATGTTCAATAATCCATGTCAGAGGAAAAATAGAAACAGACATTAATAGAAAAACAAATGTAAATACTTTTCTAAATTTAGAGTTATTAGGGCCACATACTTTCCTCTCAATATATTTCCTTTCCTAATAGAAATCCTGCTAAAATAATCAACTACAATTGGGGAAAAAGTATAGCAGTGAAGGCAGATTCCAAGAAATGTTTTCTACTCTATGACTGCTACTTGAATAAAGAAAATGAGAGAGGGAAATTCATTATTGCAACATTAAGCAACTAAGGAAATATTATCAAATCAGAGTGTTCAAAGTATATTAAAAATTGTCACGATAAAATATTTTCTCATTGTCTTGGGTGTGGCATCACTTCTCTAATTCATAATACTTTTTAAGTGGCATCAGTGTGGTTTTCTTCTCAGCTTTTAAAGTGGCTATCAACACCACTTTTTCTTGGGTATGTACAGTAAAAAAAGAAAAACTCTCCACTCACAACAGAATCTAAACTAAGTTTGCCCAGATCTGACAGAGACTGTCTCGCCAAGTCTCAGAAATCACCCACAAAGCAACTTCCAAAAAGCAACGTATCAATGTGTCAAAGAAGATATGGTGTGGCAGTTGGAATGACTAGTCATCAGCAGAGACTCCAAGGAACATGGGTCCTGGTCATGACTTATCTATGCCTTGGAAGGCATCAACACCTTGGAAGGCACTCTCTGAGCACATTAGCATAGATTGATTTATCCCTCCTCCTCCAAAAATCTTAAACTGAAGTCAAGTTGCCAGTGTGACTCTTTGGTGGTGATTATGCTTTTGACTGGAATAACAACAACAACAAAAAATCCCATTATTCATACTCCTTTCTGTATGATCCCCTGAATGGCAAGGGAGAGTTGAGACCTATGGATGCTTTCTCTCAGGAAGACCCCTTGAGTCTGAAGTATCAGCTGGGGCCACTGCCCAGACTTCGGAGAAGATAGTAAGCCACTGACTCTGGTTCTGACGTGAGGAAGAAAATTAATAGTGGGGAATTTATGGTGGCAGCTTTGCTTCTGTTAATTACTATTTGCATCTTTCTTTGCACAATAGGACTGATGTAAGTACATTTGAAGTAGGAAGGTGAAACATCACCTAAGAGCTTCATGAGAAGTCAAATGGAACTCATTAAATAACTTAGGGAAATATCCTTGGAATTTGTGAATAGTAATAGCAATCAATATTTGTGGGATTTATAGTTTACAATGCATTTTAACCTCTCTATTCTGTAAACTATCCATCCAATAGGATTGCAGTAAGAATTAAATCCGTTAAAATTTATAATGAGACTGAAACACTGGCTAGTACATATAATACCATGTATATTTTATACATATTCATAATGTTCCTGTCATTATTATTAGTTATTTGTATATTCCTCTATAGCATTATTGTCCCAATGCTAGATAAGAGAAGACTGAAATTTCTAACCACAGCTTTTGTGCTCTTTCTCACATGCCATATTAATAACAATCATTGCTATTATTATTATAAATACAGCTAACATTCATGTAGTGTTAATAATATGTCAAGGAGGTGTTAAACCTTTCATACTAATTACTCACTTAATTCTTATTACCAACAAGAGAGTCTTATCTGCATTTTAATAATAAAATGACTGAAAATAAGACAAGTAAATGTTAGATTTACCAAAAATCACACAACCTGGAGGATGTTGAGAATGTCAAACAGGGATTTGAACACAAGTCATACTGCCTAAAATGCTCCAACAACTATCTATTCTCATTGCTGTTTCCTATTCTATGACTGTGTTGGTGCTGGGCTTTAGCTTAATTGGTAGAGTGCTGCTGTGCACTCTGTGAGGCCCTAGGGTTAATCCCTAGCACCACAGAAATTGGAGAAAGACCTGGCAGCTCACGTTGGGAAGAATCAGCCATTAGAAACCCCATGAATAGTGGAGAGGCACTGACAGTCCCAGGCATGGCACAGTGTCCAGGAGTGTTTTGTTCTGTTGTACATAGGTACACTAGAATCAGACTTGACATTACAGCACCTAACAACAACAACATTCTATTACTGTTACTCTAAGATTCCAGTTTTTTAATTCAGTCATCAGTTGACACATGAACCAAAGGGAAGGACCTTAGAGAATCACATAGTCTATCTTTTCCACAACCTGGCCTGCCAAGGAAGAAACTGTGGATATTACAGGGCTATGCTTTCAAAGTTCGCTTGTCATCCTCAAAATACTAGCCTTACTTACTGAATTCAACTCCAGCTTTGCTGGTGGTGAGGTGGGAAGAGGTGTGCTGTGTATTATAAAATATAAACAGCACCCTTAATCTGTACCCACTATATAGAGCACAATAGTGACCCAAAGAGACAGCCAGAAGTGTTTCTGAATAGCCTCTGTGGATAAAGTTGGCCCATGTTGAGAATTACTGATTTGGAGTTTCTTACTAAAACAGTTATCCATCCGGGTGCAGTAGTGCATGCCTGTAATCCCAGCGGCTCGCAAGGCAGAGGCAGGAGGATAGCAAGTTCGAGACCAGAGGCAGTCTGCATAATTTAGCAAGAGTCTGTCTCAAAAATTTTTTTAAAAAAGGCCTGGGGATGCAGCTCAGTGGTCCAGCACTTGC
The DNA here is from genome assembly GCA_007922755.1 of Pedetes capensis. Lineage (NCBI taxonomy): Eukaryota > Metazoa > Chordata > Mammalia > Rodentia > Pedetidae > Pedetes > Pedetes capensis. The sequence continues at coordinate 40,906 of VMDO01016583.1, forward strand.
AAAGCATGCAAGCATGAGGCCCTGGGTTCAACCCCCACTACTCCCCCCCCAAAAAAAAGCATTATCCAACAACAAGGATTTAAACCCAGCTCACAAAACAAGATTTGGGTACAGGATAATTTGGGGGATGATGAGAAATGTCCACTGGGATAGGCCTTGCTGGAGGCCACAAAGACAAACTTCACCTTCAATCAGTTCAATAAATATTCTCCAAGTGCCAATCAGGCGCTAGGTTCTGTGCTGGGCTTTGTAAAGGAACTGCAGGGCCCTGACTTGTGAGAACCCCTATCCAGCATCACTTCCTCAAAGCTTTGCCAGAAGCTAGCCCTGCTTCAGTGAGGCCTCTCCCAGATGGCCAATGCCTGTGATTTCAATTTGCTGACTTTCTACCTGTTCACCCTTTCTGAAATTACCTGGAAGATGGGACCGAGATTTAAAATTTTAGAAAAACAGGCACAGACTAGAAATCCATGTACCTTGAAGTCCATGATCCTTGAAGTCAGAGCTCTGGTTTTCTCTGACTTCAAATGCATAGAACTCCACTTGGATAAAAACAAAAAGTTCCTCTGAGACCAAAACCTTGGCAGTATAAAAGTATTTCATCTCTAAGATTTCTACAGCTGTTTCTGGAACTCTTTAGGTTTTTATTTTTAAAATGGGGTTTTTCATATTATTTTTAATAAGTATATTTTTTTCACTTCTTAAGAAGTGAACTATATGAACTTAAGAAGTCAAACTATATGAGTACAAATCCTGCCTTTGCCACTTATTTTTATGCCTTCTATACCTCAGTTAAATCTAAAATATAGGATAAATAACAGTGCCAGTATCATTAAATTTATTGTGAAGACTAAATCAGCTGATATTTATTAAGAACTTAGCACGCTTTCTGTCACACAGTAAGTACTTAGTGTTATTAGTATTATTATTAATAGTTGATATTCATGTACCTGCCTCTGTGCTAGACACCTTAGATTTGTTCTTTCCTTCTACCTTCACAGAAATTCTACAATGCAAATAGTACTGTCTCATTCTTATAAATGTAAAGTCTGAGATTCAAGAAGATAAATAAATTGTCCAGAATCAGAGTAAACTTACCCAAAGTCTCAATAAATGGTGAATCTAGTCTGGTGCAGTAGTGCATGCCTGTAATCCCAGCTACTCGGGAGGCAGAGGTAAGAGGATCACAAGTTCAAGGCCAAAGGCAGCCTGTGTAATTCTCTGAGACCTTATGTCAAAATAAAATAGTAAAAATAGACTAGGGGTATAAAGCATGCCTGAGGCCCTGGGTCACACCCCCCCATAAGTACTATAAAAAAAAAAGAAAAAGAAAGAAAGAAAGAAATAGAAAAGAAAAAAGAAAAGAATGAGCCCCAGTTCTCAGTTCAGAATAAGTAAACAAATTTTAAAAACAGGGGATTTGGCAAATAGACATGCATCATGAGGATAAGAAAACCACTAAACATAATAATTAAGGACAAATTCTTTAGGGAAAAGCAATGCTGGGTGATGGACAGGCTTATACTATAAGTTATTTTTTAACTTTTTGACACCTAAAGAGTCCTACTTCAGTTCACTGGAAATTTCTGTTATGACGGGGAATATGAGGTAAAAGACATCAGGCAAAGAATTACTTAAAGATTTACCCATCCAGCCATGTGTGGTGGCGCATGCCTATAATCCCAGAGCCTTGGGAGGCAGAGGCAGGAGGATCACAAGTTCGAGGCCAGAGGCAGTCTGCATAACTTAGCCAGACCCTATCTCAAAAAAGTGAAAAAAATGGGCTGGAGGTACAGCTCAGTGGTCTAGCACTTGCAGAGCATGCAGGCCCAAGGCCCTGGGTTCAACTCTGAGCACCTTAAAAAAAAAAAAAAGAAAAGAAAAGAAAAGAAAAAAAAAGAAAAAGAAAAGAAAAGAAAAAAGAAAAAAAGAGAAAGATTTACTCATCCAATGTATATAATAATCACCACTAGGAAGCATTTAATTGTGTCTCCCAAAATTCATATGTTGAAGCTCTAACCCTCAGTACCTCAGATTGTGACCTTATTTGGAAATAGAGTTGCTGCTGACATAATATGTGAAGATAAGGTCATACTAGACTGGAATAAGCTGCTAATCCAATATGAATGTTTTCCTTATGAAAAAGGGAAGTTTGGAGAGAGACAAGCATAGAGGGAAAGGAGTGTGGGGAACTCAGGGAGAAGACGGCCATCTACTTGCCAAGGAGAGAGGCCTGGAACAGATCCTTCCCTCTCAACTCTCAGAAGCAGACAACTTTGCCAACTTCTTCGTTTCAGACTTCCATCTTCCAACCCTGAGAGACAATAAATGACTGCTGTTTAAGCCATCCAGTTTGTGATCTTTGTTACAACTCTAGCAAACTAAGGCAGTCATGAAATATATCAGTCACATAGATAAGGCCATACTGCAAACTATACCTAAATCACAGGGTCTTACTCCACCAGGAGTTACCTCTCTCTCTCTCACACATGGTCTCTGCAACTCTCAAAGAGTGACTCAGTATTTCAGGATACATCTGTGTCATGGTAACTTTATGCTAATTCACTACTTAAACATTTTCTACAGCAGCAGAAGATCCTGAACATTCTCACACTGGTAGTTAAGTGTCATTTCTGCCACTGACTACAGCCTACCCTATCCAACTGCAAGAGGGCTGGTAAAGATAAACATCCTGTGTCCAAGAAGCACAGGAAACCAATAACATCTGCCCTACCAACTACACACTTGATACTAGGCACACAGAAGTTAAAACACCATGCCCTTCATTCAAACTCCAATTTCTCTATCCATAATAGGCTCAAGAATTTCAAGCCTTCCCATTCCTACCTCCTTTCCCAAAATATATTCTTCTTTTCTTTTATTCTACTGATTCAACCCATCTGTTTCTCAAAATAGAATGTTAAATTTAAAATACTAGATTACTTTATGTGTATGACCACCTACAAAACCACCTAGAAATTGCATTTGACAAAATATTAATCACTCTATCAGTAATTCTCTATAATAATACAGTTCTCTCTGATCAGGGCCATCTGCTATCCACCTATTTGACATCTTCCTAAATTTAGCCTCCAATAAAAAGGTATGGTTCTCTATACTTTTATTCCTGAAGAACATCAAAGTAAATAGGAGTTTAGATCACAATATTATTAGTACAACTCCATTATTACAGTGTTCTTCTGTGTACATGGTATACACACATGGGCACATATGATGTGAATGTGAAAGAGTCCATAAAGATATGAAGAAACTCAAGATTAATAGTTACCCCTAGGTAGGGAATATCAATGATAGTTATTTTTCATGCCTTTCCTTTTTATGCAAAAATAAATATGCATATGAAATGGAGAAAAGTCATCTCATACCAGACTCCATCCTCAGGTGTGTAAGAAACAAATACCCTGAAGAAATAAATAAACTAGTGACCCAATAATAGCCAAGTGTGAGTCTATTAGCAGTGTCATGATTAGTCATGCACAGAGGATGGCCAAACCAATGATTATCTCTAGTCCTCTAAAGATACAAATTAATTTTTTAAAATGGAAATATCTATTCTCCCTTTTATATGCATATTTATTTTACAAAAAAGGAAAGGCATGAAAAATGAATTAGCATTGATATTCCCTACCTAGAGGTAGCTATTAATCTTGAGTTCATTTATATATTTGGGTTGGGGTTGGATCAGTTGGTAGAGTGCTGCTCCACATATGCTGAGGAACCAGGTTCAATCCCAGGCACCACAAAAATGGGAGAAGGATGTGGTAGTCCACTTCAGAAACAATCCGGAAACAATCACCCAGTGAAAACCCCATGAGGGTTGTCATGAGTTGGATTCAACTCAACAGCACCTAACAACAACAACAACAAGAAGTCACACCTGACTCTATCCTCAGGTTTGTGAGAAACATATACCATGATGAAATAAATGAATATACCTATGTTTAAAACTAGTAAAATTATCATCAACAGATCAACAAGATTGCAGCTGGACCAAAACTCAATAAAGCGAAGAGTCCATTTTTGCCTCATTCACATTTGGAGGAAAACCTTTTTTGTACCTTATTGATTTTTCCCTCCCAATTGACTAATGTTTGCTTGCTCATTTAATTTGAAGTTGTGGAGCTAAGTATTGTACTGCTGTTCTTCATTTCTGTACTTAGTTTTCTCTCTTCTATTTCTTAGCATTAACTCTATTTTATAATAATCATAACTGCCACCTAATAGCTGAAGATGAGATGGAGTAAACTAATAAGCATTTAAAGAAGAACTTGCAAAACAGAATATATGGTTAAAAGAATTTTTTTAGCAAACTGTCACTTAATGTCTTTCATATCTTTATTATGCTATAATGGAAAAATAAAAATATGTATTTATGGTATAAAACATGATGTTTTGATATATGTATACATTGTGAGACAATTAAATCTATGAAATTAATGTATCCATCACTTAAAATGTATACGCTTTTTATTGTGCCAAATTATAAAATATTATTCTCAGCCATATTCAAAAGTACAATATATCATAAACTATAGTCATCATACTATACAATAGATCTCCAGAACCTACTCATCTTGTATAACCAAAACTTTGTACCCTTTAGCGGACATTTATTCACTCTACCATCATCTCTATCCTTGTCCCAACTCCTGTAAACCACCATCTATCTACTCTCTGCTTCTACAAGTTCAACTTTTATAGATGACATATATAATTTATTGTTGTTGTTGTTAGGTGCCATCGAGTCAGTAACTGACTCATAGCGAACCTCATAGGGTTTTCAATGGCTGACTGTTTTGGGATTGCCTTGGGAGTGGATTGCCAGGCCCTTCTCCCATTTTTGTGGTGCTGGGAGTTGAACTTGGGACCTCAGAGACTGCAGCGCAGCACTCTACCAACTGAGCTAAATCCCAGCCCCCCATATAATTTATAGCATGCATTATTTGTCTTTTTGTTCCTGGCTTATCTTACTTAACATAACGTCCTCTGGGTTTATCTATGTTGTAACAAATGATTGGAATTTCCTTCATTTTTAAGTACTGAATTGTACTTCGTTGTAAATATATACCACATTTTCTTTATGCATTTATCCTTTATGTGCACTTGATTCCATAGCTTTGCTGCTGTGAATAATTCTGTAATAAAAATAGGAATATAGATATCTCTTGAACAAACTGATTTATACATGTATATATCTCCAAAGGGAAAGAAATGTGTACATCCTTGCTGGATTTCATGGTAAATCTATTTTTAATTTTTTGAGGAACCTCCATATGCTTTCTACAATGACTATAATAATTTATATTCTCACCAACCATATAGACAGTTTCCCTTTTCTCCATCTTCACAAATACTTTTTGTCTTTTGTCCTTTTGACACCATAAATTTTAATAAGTATGAGTTGATAACTTTAGGTTTCAATTTTCAATTCCTCAATGATTAGCTATGTTAAGCATGTTTCATATACCTATTGGTCATTTTTCATATACTCATTTCCTTTCACCAAAGATTTAGTGAGAGCTTTTATATATTTTTGAATTATTTGTTATCTTTCTTAGTTCCTTATATATTTTGGATAGTAATGTCTATCAGGTTTATGATACGTGTGCATGTGTGTATATATATGAAATATACAAACATGTATACAAATATATGATATGTGTGTATATAATATGTACCATATTATATTTATACCATATATTTTTATACTATATACAAAGGGGATGCCAAAAATGTATGCCATTTTAAGAGACATTATCTATATATTACTTTTCAAAGTTGAATTGAATAACAGTAGCAATGTGTAGTATGACTTTCAAGGTTATATTTCTACTATCACATCAGAACAAGTGTAAAACGCATTCTTAAAACAGCAGAATAGAAAGTCTTCATTCCAAGATGTATACACATTTTTTGTCACTCTCTGTATGTGTGTTGACTTCACTCTGTTGGTTGTTACTTTTGCTGTACAAAAGCATTTTTAATTTGATGTATCTCATTTAGCTATCTTTGCTTCCTTTGTCTGTGCTTTTGAGATAATCTCCAAGAAGTTATTGTCCAGAACAATGTCAAAAATATTTTCCCGTAGGATTTCTTCTAGTATATTAATATTTCAAGCTTATGTTTAAATTTCTAGTCCATTTTTAGTTGATTTTTCATATAGTGTGATGAGGGCCTAATATCATTCTGTTATGTGTATACATCCAGTTTTCCAAATTTCATTTATTAAAGGCTATCATCCCCATTGGGTGTTCTTGCACTTTCATTGAAGATCAATTGACTATAAATGCATGAGTTTATTTATTTTTG